>PVIY010046264.1:0-18566 GCA_004026745.1 Myrmecophaga tridactyla | reverse complement strand
GAGTGGGAGGTAGGGCCGGGAGAGGCTGGTGTGGCTGGGGAGGGTCATGGGTAGCTGGTGGTGGTTGGGAGGCATCACTGGAGGATGATGTGGGCGGGGAATGGTCACGGGAGGCTGGTGAGGGTGGGGAGGGGTCATGGGAGGCTGGTGGGTGTTGGGAGGAGCTGCAGGGTAGAGACCTGGCCGAGCAGCCCCTGCCTAGAGGCCCAGTTTTTGCAGGAGGGTTTCCTAGGTGGGTGGGTCCGTTCCTCTCAGACACTCCCACGGTTTCAGAACCTACCATTCACAGAAGCCTGTGACTGATAGGCAGCTTCCAATTTACTTTGATTTCTTTTATTTAGGACTGGGAGCTGTAAAACGGTCTCAAGCGTGATTGTAGAGTCCCAACATTCAGACAATGGAGGATGAACCATTTGTGGAGGAGGCTGCCCCTGAGATCTCAGCAACGTCAGAATTGAAATGGTCAGTTACTGCAGGCTAGGGCTTTTGGGTAACTAGATTTAACGACATTGGAGTTATTCTAGCTTTTAAAATTATGTAGACCAATGTTCCTCAAATTTTCAGTTAGTTATGTACCCTCTTTAATTTGGTCATTTATTTTGAAATACACAAAAACATGATTTTCAGAATTCAGTCAATGTGAATCTTCTTCTCCTTCCTGTTCAGGTGGCAGCAGTGGGAGTGGAAGAGGACGAGAGTCACCGTGGGTTCTGGGTGTGGGCGTCTGTGCCTGTGTGTGTGTGGGTGTCTGCAAAGGATCTGATGCACACGCATTTGTGTCTGTTCTGTCTGTGGTTTGTTCAGAAGTCAGAAGAGCAGTCACGGTACACTTCAGGGCTGAATCTCCCCATGCTAGCGGTTTCCATTCTTGGAGGTCATGAGTGCTGTGACCTGCCCCTGCAGGGCTGGGGGTGGCAACACCATGACCCCAGCACCCAGCTCTGTGTTCCTGCCTGGCAGCTCTGCTGTACCCCAAGATGAGGTTGCTGGAGTTCCATGATGTTACTGCTCTTTCCCAGTGCAGGGGTGACCATAGCCCTCACCCCTCAGCAGCACGGAGCAACCCAATGCCACCTACACCTCACCTACTTGCTACCCCGTACTGAGACCCATGTCACCTGCACCTGCTCAACCCCCAGACCCCAGGATCGTGTGACCTCACCCACTTGCCACACAGTCCCCAGGCCCCTGTCACCTCATCCACTCACTCCCAGGCCCCAGGCCATGTCACCTGCACTGCTCAACCCCAGTCCCCAGGCCTATATCACCTGACCCATTCGGCCCCCAGTCACATGGCCCATGTCACCTCACCCGCTCACTCCCCAGGCTCCAGGCCCATGTCACCTCACCCGCTCACCCCACTGTCCACAGGCCTATCTCACCTGCTCATACCCAGGCATGCCAATGAGTGAGCATCCACATAAGACCAGGCTGTTGCAGTTTGAGGCTCTAGCTTTAATCTATGCTTTCTCCCTCACCCTCTTTCCCTCTGTGATTTGTTTGCTGAGGGAGCTTGTTCTCACAGCCAGGCCCTGGTTATCATACCCCCGTGGTGTGCTGCAGTGTATTCATGTGTCCCCCATGTCCTGTAAAGTGGTTCTAGAAACATGATCAGATTCTGGCTTGATTATTTGGAAGGATATTTGGTATGTGGTGCTTGTGCTTCCCATTGTCTGTCTGTCTCTCTCCTTGAGGAAGATCTGTTATTTCAACATTCAGGGTTGCAAAGTGGTGGTTTTCTCAAACTGTTATTTCCTTACTCTTTGCCAGGAAAGTCCTGGTGCAGACTTTTCCCTACCCAGCCCTCTGATACCCTCAGGCAGCATTCCTGGAAGAGGCTGTATGCCTAACCCATGTCTTTTATGGACCAGCTTTCATAGTAGTGAGTTTGTTTCTTGCCATCCAACAAAGGTGGCTAATGAAGGAATTGGGGTTTGTATTTTTTGGTGATAATATGAGATCAAGGAATTTTAACACATTTATTGTGCTTCATTTCATTCCATCTCAGTTTTTCATGTGACTTTCCAGTTGCATAGTCTTTGGCCAATGGGAACCCCTTGACACTAGACTGTGACAGCTTTGTTTTCAGATATGGCAAGAGGTTTCAGGCTCATTTTGTGTATTTCCTGCTGATATCTGGAATCTTCTGTTTCCACTAGGAGCCTGGGGGCCTGTTGCTTCTGGACTACTCCTTGTATTTAGGTGTTTCCCTGGACAGAGTAGAGCATTTTTTAAATAACAAAATACGTCCTGATTTCATGCTGGTACTTCTAATCCAAATTTAGGCCTGCAGGGTTAATCCAAATTAAGTCTTTGAGTTCACGCATCTCTTCCATCTCTGGTACCCCCATCCCCAAACCCTAGCAGCCACCAGCAAAACTCCCTGCTTGTATTTCCTAATCCTGTGACATGTGCACAGTGATTTCAGATCAGCAGTGCTAGTGCTCATTAACAGGTACATGATGACTGAAAGCACTGGGGATTTTTTTCTTATAGATGTTTGTCTCTCTGTCCTTAAAATATATCCCATTAGCGATGTACAGTAGGTACTCTGTTTTAAACTTGTAAAATAATTCTTCTCCATTAGCCTAGGCTGCTAATTTGATATGTTTAAATTCATTGGTTTCATTTTGCTTTCAAGTTATAAGCAAAGAAAATTTTCCTTTTCTTTTTTTTTTCTCTTTGTCATTGGAAAACACTAGGAAACTAACACAGGTCTCCTGCATGGTAGGCAAAAATCCTGCCACTGAGCCACTGTCACACCACCCAGCATTGAACCTTTTTCTTTTTTATTTTTTTTAACTTTTTTATTGTATAGTATAATGCAAAAACAAAACAATGAAATAAAAAAGCAAGAGTTTTCAAAGAACTCTTCAACACGTGTTCTTAGGACAGATCCCAGAGTTTCTCATGGGCTCCTATATGACCTTCTCATATTTTTCCATCTAGCTGCTCCCGAGTATAGTATGCTGACAGGCTTGATTTTTTATCATCACAATCAACTTTTTTCTTTATTTTGTGAAAAATAACATAAACAAAAAAGGTGTAATTTCAAAATACAACACCACAATTAGCTGTAGAGTGTGCTTCGGAGTTTGACATGTGTTACAATTTCACAACTTTACGTTTTATTTCTTAGCTACTCTAAAATACTGGAGATTAAAACAGATATCAATTTAATGCTTCAGCATTCATATTCATTTGTTAAACCCTTTCTTCTCAGTATAACTCCACCATGACCTTTGATCTTTTCATCCCTCTCTGTAGGAGTGTTTGGGCTATGGAATTTCTAAATTTTTCATAATGGAAGGGTCCGTTACTAATATGGGGTAGGAAGATAGATCTATCTGATGTTCTGGAGAGGTTGGGCACGGTTTCAGAGCTTATCTGGCCTGTGACCCATCTGGAGGTTGAAGGTTTCTGGAAAGTTACTCTAGTGCCTGGAACCTTTGTGGAATCTTATATATTGCCCTAGGTGTTCTTTAGGATTGGCTAAAATGGTCCTGGTTGGGGGTTGGCAGGTTATGATAGGGAGCAAGGTCTACCTGAAGCTTGCATAAGAGCAACTCCCAGAGTAGACTCTTGATGCTATTTGAATTCCCTGTGCCACTGATAACCTTATGAATTATACTTGTTTTCCCCGTTTTGGTCAGAATGGAATTGTTGATGCCATGGTGTTAGGTCTGGATTCATCCCTGGGAGTTATCTCCCACATTGCCAGGGGGACTTTCACCCCTGGATTCATGTCCCACGTAGGGGGGAGGGCAATGATTTATTTGCAGAGTTGGGCTTAGAAAGACTGAGGCCACAGCTGAGCAACAAAAGAGGTCCTCCAGAAGTAACTCTTAGGCATGCCTATTGATAATCTAAGCTTCTCTGCTACCTACATAAGCTTCACAAGAGTAAACTCCTGATCAGGGGCATGGCCTATAGATTTGGGTGTCCCAAAATTTGACACAGTATCAGGTGATTCCCTGATGGTAAGGTTTAATAGTTCCATATTCTTCTCCCATTGCTCAGGGGACTTTGCCAAAATTTTTTTATTATCTGCTTAATATACTCTTGGATGTATCCAGGCATTACAATAATCTATCCAGGATTAAAGGAACTCTTTCTTCTTCTGTGCTCCCTGTGTTTCACTTGTTCAAATGAGCAATACAGATAGGTTGAATTAGATTATGCGCTACAGAAAATTTAAGTTCCAGAACAAATAAACCTTTCTTCATTTGCCTCAAAGAGTATGGGTGGTTCTAAAATACAGACACTGTCTTTCTTACCCCTATATTCTGAATTACTTTAACCCCAATCTGTTAGGGTTCATTCTTATCTCTAAATATCAGGATATATATACAAAACAGCCTTTCAAAATCCAGAAATAATTATCACCACTCCGGACTTAATGTGTCTGCTCTAAAAGCTTACAATCTAGGCTCCTGTTATCTTATGAGCATTCTCTTAAAGTGACCATACCATTCTTATTCTTTTGTAAGTTTTTATACAGTTTCTAGCTATTCTGTATTATAACTCTCTGATTATACCTTTATGTTGGTCATAAAAGTGGACTCATACATTATTTATCATTTTGTGTCTGGCTAATTTCACTCAGCATTATGTCCTCAGGGCTCATCCATCTTGTCATGTATTTCAGGATGTCATTTTGTCTTACTGCTGCATAATATTCCACTCCTCTGTTGATGGGCATTTGGTTTGTTTCCATGTTTTGGCCAATGTATATAATGCTGCTATGAACATCAGTGTGGAAACGCCTGCTTGTGTCATTGCTTTCAACTTTTCTGGGTATATACCAAGTAGTGCTATTGCTGAATCATTGGGCAACTTGATATTTAGGTTCCTAAGGAACTACCAAACAGTTTTCCATAGTGTCTGCACCATTAGTGCATAAGTGTCCCAGTTACTCCATATCCCCTGCAACATTTATAGATTCCTATTTGTTTAATAGCAACCATTCTTAGAGGTAGGATGTGGTATCTCATTGTAGTCTTGATCTGCATTTCCATTATAGCCAATGAAAATAAGCATCTCCATGGGCTTATGAGCCATCTGTATTTGCTCTTCAGAAAAATACCTTTTCATGTCTTTAGCCCATTTTGTGATTGGGCTGTTTCTTCTTTTGTTGTTGAGTTGTATGCTTTCTTTGTATATACAGGAAATCAAATTTTTGTCCAATATGTGATTTCCAAATATATTCTCTCATTGCGTTGGCTTCCTCTTCACCTTTTTGACATGTGTTTTGAGGTGCAGAAGCATTCGATTGTGAGGGATTCCCATTTGTCTATTTTTTCTTTTGCTGCCTGTGCTTTGGGTATAAAGTTTAGGAAGCTACTTCCTATTACTTAGTCTTCAAGATGTGTCCCTGCATTTTCTTCTAGAAGTTTTATGGTGTTAGTTCTTACATTTTAATTTTTCTGTAAGGTGCAAGATAGGAGTCCTCTTTCATTCTTTTGGCTATTGATACCCAGTTCTTTCTTCTATGCCTAATTATTGAAAAGATTATTTTGTGCCAGTTCAGAGGATTAGGGGGCCTTGTGAAAATCAGTTGACCATAGATTTGGTGATGACACGTTGGTCTTCTGTCTGGTCTCTTTACCTGCAATTGGTTTGTTGTGATCTTCTATTTCTTCCTGAGCCAGTAGAGCTTGTTTGTGTGCTTCCAGGAATTTGTCCATTTCATCTAATATATTTGCATATAGTTTCATCTATATATTTCATCTATATATTTCCATACAGTTTTTCATAGTATCATCTTATGATTTCTTTTATTTCTTCAGGTCTGGTGTAATGTACCCTTCTTATTTCTAATTTTGTTTACTTGCATCCTCTCTTTTTTTTTTCTTTGTCAATCTTGCTAAAGGCCCATCAATTTTATAGATTTTCTCAAAGAACCAACTTTTAGTTTCATTGACTCTTTCTATTCTTCTTTTGTTCTCTTATTCATTTATCTCTGCTTTAATCTTTGTTATTTCTCTTCTTCTATTTGCTTTGCAGTTAGTTTACTGTTCTTTCTCAAGTTCCTCCAGGGTTGCTCTTCAGTCCTCAATTTTTGCTCTTTCTCGTTTTTTAATATATTCAATTAGGGCAATAAATTTCCCTCTCAACATGGCCTTTGCCGCATCCCATAAATTCTGATAAGTTGTAATTTCATTTTCATTCATCTCCAGATAGCTACTGCTTTCTCTAGCAATTTCTTCTTTAACCCACTGGTTGTTTAAGGTTGTGTTTTTCAGCTCCATATATTTGTGAACGTTCTCATTCTTTGATGGTTATTGAGATCCAACTTCATCCCATTGTGATCAGAGAAAGTGCTTTGAATAATTTCAGTGTTTTTAAATTTATCAAGAAATGTTTTGTTCCCCCAGCATATGATCTATCCTGGAGAATTTTTCCACGATCACTTGAGACAAATGTATATGCTTGTGCTTTGAGGTACAATGACCTATATATGTCTGTTAGTTCTAATTCGTTTATCAAGTTATTTAACTTCTCTATTTCCTTGTTGGTCTTCTGTCTGGTTGTTCTATCTATAGAGGTGAGTGGTGTATTGAAGTCTCACACTATTATTGTTGAAACCTCTATCACTCCCTCCAGTTTTGCCAATGTGTTTCTCATGTACTTTGGTGCTCCTTGAATATGGGCTTAAACATTTCTGATTGTTATGTCTTCTTGCTGAATTGACACTTTAATTAGTATTTAGTGTCCTCTTTTTCTCTTATGATGTCTTTACATTTACAGTCTCTTTTGTCTGATATTAGTATAGCTACTCCTGCTTTCTTTTGCTTACAACATGCGTGGAAAATCTTTTTCCATCTTTTTATTTTCAATCAATTTTTTATCCCTGTGTGTATGATGAGATTTTTATGAGTAGCATGTAGCTGGGTTATATTTCTTAATCCATTTTGCCAACCTGTATCTTAATTGGTAAGTTTAGTTCATTAACAGTCAAAGTTATTGCTGGAAAGGCATTTCATGATTCCACCATCTTATATTATTTATTTTGTTTGTCAGATCTATGTATACTTTTCCATCTTCCTTTTTGTATCATTTAAATTACCCTTAGTGGTGCTGTTCAATCCTATGCCCTCCTTTAGCTCTCCCTCTCCTGTCTTTTATTCAGCTGGCAGAGCCCCTTTTTTATTTTTGTAGTGCTGCTCTCTTGTTGACAAATTCTTTCAGGACTTCTTTGTCTTTGAAAACTTTAATCTTTCCCTCAAATTTAAAGGATGATTTGTCTGGGTATAGAATTATTGGCTGGACATCTTTCTCTTTCAGGACTTTGACTATATCATACCACTGTCTTCTCGCCAACAGGGTGCTACTTGGGGAGTCTGAAGTCCGTCTTTTTTGGTTCCCTTTATATACAGCAGATTGTTTTTCTCTTGCCACTTTCAGGATTTTCTGCTTCTTTTCAACATTTGAAAGGCTGATTAGTATGTGCCTTGTGGAACGCCTATTTGGATTTATTCTGTTTAGAGTTTGTTGGGCCTCTTTGACTTATATATTTATGTCCTTTATGAGGGGTGGGAAGTTTCCCCCATTATATCCTTGACTACTCTTCCTAGACCTTTACTTCTCTCTTCTTATTCTGGGACACCAACCAGTCTTATATTTCTATGCTTTGTTTGGTCTATCATTTTCTTGAGTTCCAGTTCAGTTTTTTCCATCTTTTCTGCCATTTGCTGTTTTGAGTCTTTGAAATAAATTATCCTGTCCCCTATATCACTTCTTCTTTCTTCTGTCTCTTCAAATGTAGTGTTGTGTGCCTCCAGAATGTTTTTTATTTGGTCAACAGAGTCTTTAATATCTGTGATATCTGCTGCTTTTCTGTTTATTCTTTCAAGTTCCTCTTTATGCTCTTCTCTGTCTTCTTGATCTCCTTTAGGTCATTTGCTATCCCTCTTATTTTATTAAGTAGTGTCATATGAATATCTTTGCTTAGTTGTTCCAATGTCTGTGTCTCTTCTGGTGTTTTAATTTGTTCATTAGGTGGGAGATATCTGTCTGCATTGTGATATGCTCAGTGTCCTTCTACTGTGTTCCTGGCAAGAAACTGTCTTGATTGACTTATATGGGAAGTTGATTTCTTTCAGTAGTCTAAGGCCTTGTGTTTGCAGGATGGTTGTACAGCAGGGAGCAGGACACAACATGGGTCACTCAGTGTGGAGATTTGTTTCGGGGCAAGTATGGATGCAGTTTGAGGATGTGATGCTGATGCTTGCGAACATGGGCGCCACGCGGCCAGGGAGGATGTAGCTGTGCAAGCGCACCAGTCCTGGGGTCGTAAACCTGATGATCACTGATTTAAGGCATGTTGCCACTTGTGCACAGGTGTAGAGCTGTGGTAGCAGGTTAGTGTTACTCCTGTGTGGATTAGGAGCAGATGTGACCCAGCTGCACAGGTCAGCCCTTTCTCAGAGCTGGGAAGTGAGGCTGAGGGCTGTGCACATGTGCGGTTCTAGGACTGCTATAAAGTGTGGGACCCAGAGCTGAATGATGTGATTGGGGGTCCATGTGCATGTGTGGGCCTGGGAGTGCCATAAACAAATGCACAAGAGCTCAGGCAGGGTGTGCTGAGGCTGTCAGGAACTATGGCCTGGTGTCAGGTGTAGCCTAGGTTTGGAGGTTGTTTCCAGCAAACTTTATGCACTGGCAACAAACTGCAGGGAACCGGGAGTGGGAGGCAGTGCTCAGGAGGCGTGCATGAGAGTTGGGTTGGCCTGCACGTGGGGTTGGGGTGAGGGTAATTTATCTGCACTGGGGCTGATGGGGTGGGGTGATCTGGAGTGCAGGAAATGGGAACAGGTGATAGGGTTTGGGTACATAGGGTGTGGGGTGAGTCGCAGTCATGGGGCTGTGCAGGTGAGGGGATCGCACCCTAGGAATGCAGCCTGGATTACTCCCTAGTCCCGTGTTCCCGAACGTGCATTCCCATGGGCTCCATGCCTTCACCAAAGCCTCTAGCTTTCTGCCTCTCAGTTCCACGGCCTCTGAAGTCAGGGCTGCCCCAGGTGGTGCAGAACCTCTCCCAGGTCAGCTGTGCCCCTGAATCAACACGGTAGTCACCTTCCTTTACCTTCTCTAACTCTTCCATGGAACAGAGCTCATCTTGAGCTCCTCTAGTGAGCCATCTTCCTGGAAGCCCAGCATTGGAACGTTTCGTTACTTTTTTCTTTGTGTGAAATACTCACAAGGCACCAAGGTCAACTGTTCCAAACCAGGTCTGTTCAGAGATAAAGGGCTTCCTTGAAACTCTCACAGATTTTATAGTTAATTTTAACTGCCAGCTGTTGTATTAGTTTATTATACATTTTAATCAATTAAGTTTACTTGAAGCTGTTTTTTGTGTAGAATAAGAAATAAGAAGAATTCTGCATGTCCCTTACCACTTCACCCTTTCAGAATAGTTTCTAATGTCAGAGAATAAACTTTCACACAAAACCATGGGTTTTCAACATGTGGACTGGTAAAAAAGAATTTGGAAACCAAGAAAGATTATGAGAAGTTGTAGCAGTCACTGATATCTGCTGAGAAGGTACTGTAATGACTTCTGTAAACTCTTGACATTTTAACTGTCTCTTTCCTATGTTTGCCCTTAATTTTAGAGGCTAGTTGTCAAATTTATGATGCCGCAAAATTTATAATTTTTAAAGCTTTTTAAATTGTAAACAATAAAATGTATTAAGAATAAAAAGCAACAATTTTCAAAGCTCATTTCAACAGGTTTCACAGATTGTTCAGGGTTACCATTCTACTGTTTTACTTTTTTCCTTCTATCTAGCTGGTTCAAAACACTGGAGTCTAAAAGAAGTGTCAATATAATGATTCAGCAGTCATACTGATTTGTCAAATCCTATTTTCTCTTTTATAAGTCCTCCTTCTCCTCTGATTCTTCTCCCAATCTATAGGGATCTTTAGGCAATGCCCGTTCTGAATAATTCATGTTGAGAAGGGGTGTCAGGAATAAAGGATAGGGAAATGTAATTAGTTCATAATCTCAGAGAGGCTGGCTCCTATCAGTTCCAGGAATTATTTGACCTAGGAACCCTTTTGGAGTTTCAGGTTTCAGGAAAGCAAATTTTGTGCAGGAAACTTTTATATAGTCTCAGTTTGAGCCCTAGGTGTCCTTAAGATTTAACAGGGGTGATGTTATTTGGGATTTAGTAAACCATGGCAATTAGGACAATCTAACTGAAGCTTGCATAAGTGTCCCCTTCAGAATAGCCTCTTCACACTATTGACCTCCATTAGCCATGATGCCTTATTTTAATATGCTTCTTTTCCTCCTTTTGGTCGGGAAGGTGGTGCCAATTCCACTATGCCAGGGCCATGCTCTTTGCCAGGAGTCATGCCCAATGTTTTCTGGGAGACTTTTGCCCACATGTAGGGGAAAGGGTAATGGTGTTCCTTCAGAGTTGGGCTTAGCAAGAGACCACAGCTGAGCAACAAAAGAGGTTTCCCGGGCACAACTTTTAGGCCTCTTTATAGGTAGTCTTTGTTTCTCCACTACAGAAATAAGTTTCATAAGGGCAAACCCCAAAATTCAGGGCTTGGCCTATTTTCTTGGGAGTTCCCAATGGTTGAGAGGTTACCCAGGGTTTCCCAGATGGGAAAGTTTAATAGTTCCATTTTTTTTTTCTTTTGACTTTCCAGGGACTCTCCCAATAATTTGAAATTATCAGCCCAGCATAATCTGACATATATCCAGGTATTACATTAAGCTTTACAGAATTACATGTTCCCATTTCTTTTCTAAGCTCCAGGAGTTTGTTTGTTTAAATGAACTATCCAGACAGGTTGATTTATATTTTTGTTACAGAATATTTTTATTCTAGACATAATAATCCTCTCTGCCTTTGGTCTCCTATAGTAGCTGAAGATTTAAAGTACGTGCTATATCATCTTTTACCCTGTATTCTGATTTACCAGATTAGTTTCATTTTTTTAAGTCTAATTGAGGCCTGATCTCTTTCTCAATTATGTTGTCATTTTAGGTAGCTATGTTGACTTTCAAGGCTGCAGCACATCATTTCTGGGTCTTTGGTGCTGCACAGTCACTGAAACTAGTAGGGAAATGCCAGTTGACCCACACACAGGTCAGTGTCTCAGAATCTAGAAATGCACTTACAACTTCAAAAAGTGTGA
Organism: Myrmecophaga tridactyla; assembly: GCA_004026745.1. NCBI lineage: Eukaryota > Metazoa > Chordata > Mammalia > Pilosa > Myrmecophagidae > Myrmecophaga > Myrmecophaga tridactyla. The sequence continues at coordinate 7,409 of PVIY010046264.1, read as the reverse complement.
CTGCTAGAAGAGCTTACAATCAAGGCTCTGATTTTCATATAAGTATTTTCTGAAAGAGATCTTAACATATTTGTTCTTTTGTATTTACCTTATTTTGTACAACACCTTGTCCCCGAGATTTATTCAGCTTGCTGTATGCCTCTAGACATCTTTATGTAGAGGTACCACATTCCATCATATAAACGTATCACAGTTCACCATTCTGCTTCTCAGTCATCAAACCCTTCAGCTCCTACCATCTGCAGGGCATCATGAATAATGTCCCAAATAAACAAATCATGTCTTACAATATCTTTGTTTGGTTGTACAAGCAGCAGCACTCTCAATTTTTGTTCATTTTCATTGGTCCCTAGTGGCAAAGAACCGAAAAACATAACATCATCAACTATCAAATCAAAACTACCTTTGGGGGTGCATGTGTAGTAGTTCAGTGGTACAATTCTTGCTTCCCATGGAGGAGACCTGGGTTTGATTTCTGGGCCATGACCTCCCAAAACAACAAAACCACCACAAAAACTTCCCCCTATCTCATTTCCTGAGCCGCATATTAGTTACCTGTGGTGGTGCTATAATAATGTTGATAGTTTCCTGTTAACTAATGGCCATAGCACGGATTTTTAGTTTTCCCCCTATACTCTTTATCATGTTCAGGTTCATGCGTCAATTTGGCCAGGTGGTGGTAGTTGTTAGTCTGGTTGGGCAAGTGCTGGCCTGTCTGTTATGATGAGGATGTTTCATAGAATTTAATCATGATCACGTCAGCTGCATCCACAGCTGATTGCATTTGTAATCAGCTAGAGGGAGTGTCTTCTGCAATGAGTGAAACTTGATCTAATCACTGGAAACCTTTTCAGGAGGATTCAGAAGAGACAGGCTCTCTACCTGCTTCAGCTGGCAAGCAGCTCCTGTGGAGTTCATCCAGATACTCAATTGGAATCATCAGCTTCTCAGCCATTCCTATGGATTGTGGATTCTACGTTTCTGTGGTTATGTGAGATAATTTTATAAATTTTATATTTATGGATATATCCTGTTGATTCTGTTTCTCTAGAGAACCCTAACTAATAAAACTTGTTACCAGGAGAGACTCTTCAGAAACAGAAATTTAAAAATGAAGTTTTATGAATAGTTATCTACTCTAACTGGACTCACAGGCACTGAGGACTCGGATTCCCATAATCAGAATGACTCTGCCAATCCATGGAAAGAGATAGTCAAATATCACCATTTAATTCTTCTAATGCTTTGCTTTTACAAAGCCAGGCTCTGGGGGGGAAATGTTTTTGACACCTTTATGGAGTTTTTTTGGAAATAGGAAGTTTAGAGATGCTACCTGATTGTTGTTAGATATGCTGGATACACTAAGGAGTGAAAAGGATTGGATTAAGGCTTCAAACGAGAAGCTAAAGTGCCTTCTGACAGATGTAAACATTTTTAGGTGTGTCCTGAATGAAAATTTTATTTCCTGTAGCCGTAGACTGTAGATCTCTGAAAATCAGACTCAGAATCTTATTCTTAGGGTAGCAACTTTGTAACGTAAATTGAAATCTCAATCTTTCATGGTGTCTGCCATTAAAGTGAGGGCATTCATTGGAAAGGAGTGGGATCCTGAAAAACGGGATGGTGACATATAGATTGCTAATGATGATGGGTGTGTGGTTTAAACCCTAGGTTATGCTGAGTACTTTCTAGATAATCCTGTAATAGTTTGCCCTGAGGACCTAACAGTCCCACCTCCAGCCTGCCTTGAATTGTTGGCCACCCAAAATCCCCCTGAACGGATTAGCCCTAGAGTGATTAATCCTGTTTCACCAGATGAAACTGCAAATGAATGCCCTGAAGCAAATGGCTTGGAAGATATTTCTAATTCTTTTCATGATAGACCCCCCACCACCCCTCATTTCTTCCAGACCTATAACTACGCTAAAGTCCCAACAGGCCCCTAAAGGTAAAATTCAAAGAATCACACATGAGGAGGTACGTTATACTCCAAAAGAACTGTCTGAGCTTTCCATTTTATATAGACAGAAATCAGGGGAATATGTGTGGCAATGGATTTTAAGGGTGTGAGATAATGGTAGAAAGAATATAAGGCTGAAAGCCCGATAAGGGCCCAATAACCAGAGATTCTCCATTCAGCATAATAACTTGAGTGGTTAGAAAAGGCATTAACAGTTTGTTTGGATGGTTGGCTGAAACACGGATCAAAAGGTGGCCAACATTACCTGAGGTTGAAATGCCAGAGCTGCTCTGGTGTAATGTAGATGCGGGGATCCAGAGGCTTAGAGAGACTGGAATGTTAGAGTGGATTTATCATGCAAAGCCTGCTCTTACACCCCAGAAATTCCTGGAGGATGCAACTTTTACCTGAGCAGTGAGAAATAAATTTGTGAGACAATCACCATCATCCCTTAAGAGCACTGTAGTGGCACTTCTCTGTAAGTCAGATATTACTGTGGGAACTGCTGTCACTGAGCTGGAATCCTTAAACACAGTGAAGATGATGGGATCCTGAGTTGGCAGAAGCCAGGTGGCAGCACTTAATCACCAAAGATAGCATGTATGTGGCTATTTCAATAGACAGCAGATTCAAAGCAGGAAACAGAGTAATCTGATACACAGCTATTTGTGGCATTGACTAGTAAATCATGGGTGACTATGGATACAATAAATGGGCAGTCTACTAAATTCTTATTTGAGCTGCATACACAAAAGAGTTCTAGGTCAAGCAAACAGAAGTCTAACATGAATTACCAAAACACAGTGTCATGGCCCCTTACTCAATTTCCAGACTTGAGACAATTTATAGACCCAGAGCCCATTGAATGAAGGGGAGGCTAGGTCTTTTTGGGTAGAAACCTGTTACACTGCCAGAAATTTATGCTATTAATCTTCCACCATGCCTTCCCCAAGGAGACCAATGGCCTTTTATCAGGGCAACGGTACTCTGGGGAAAAGGAAATGATCAGACATTTCGGGGATTATTAGACACTGGTTCAGAAGTGACATTAATTCCATGGGACCCAAAACGTCACTCTGGTCTACCAGTCAGAGTTGGGGCTTATGGAGACCAGGTGATCAATGGAGTTTTAGCGCAGGTCTGCCTCACAGTGAGTCCAATGGACCCCCAAACCCATTCTGTAGTTATTTCCACAGTTCCAGAATGTATAATTGGAAGAAAAACACTGTGCAACTGGCCGAATCCCCAAGTTGGCTCTCTGACTTGTGCAATGAGGGCTGTTATGTTGGGAAGGGCAAAGTGAAAGCCACTAGAACTGCCCTACCTAGCAAAATAGTAAATCAGAAATAATACTGGATTCCTGAAGGGATTGCAGAGATTAGTGCCATGCTTAAGGACTTGAAGAATGCAGGGCTGGTGATTCCCACTACATCCGCATTCAACTCTCCTATTTGGCCTGTGCAGAAAACAGTTGGGTCTTGGAGGACGAGTGAGAGTCATCATAAGCTCAACCAGGTGTTACCTCCAATTGCAGCTGCTATTTCAGATGTGATATCATTGCTTGAGCAGAGCAGTACATCCCCTGGTACCTGGCATGCAGCTATTGATCTGGCAAATGCTTTTTTTCTCAATAGTTGTTAGTAAGGACCACCAGAAATTTGGATTTATTCTGTTTGGAGTTTGTTGGGCTTCATTGACTTATATATTTATGTCCTTTATGAGGGTTGGAAAGTTTTCCCCCATTATATCCTTGACTACTCTTCCTAGCCCTTTACTTCTCTCTTCTCATTCTGGGACGCCAATCAGTCTTATATTTGTATGCTTTGTTTGGTCTATCATGTCCCTGAATTCCAGTTCAATTTTTTCCATCTTTTTTGCCTTTTACTGTTTTGAGTCTTTGAACTCATTTATGCTGTCCTCTATATCTCTTGTTCTTTCTTCTGTCTCTTCAAATGTAGTGTTGTGTGCCTCCCGTATGTTTTTTATTTGATCAACAGAGTCTTTAATATCTGTGAAATCTGCTGTTTTTCTATTTATTCTTCCAAGTTCCTCTTTATGCTCTTCTCTGTCTTCTTGATCTCCTTTAGGTGATTTGCTATCCCTCTTATTTTATTAAGTAGAGTCATATGAATATATTTGCTTAATTATTCCAATATCTGTGTCTCTTCTGGTGTTTTAATCTGTTCATTAGGCAGGCTATATCTGTCTGCATTATGATATGCTCAGTGAGCTTCTGCTGTCTTCCTGGTATGTAACTATCTTGATTGACTTATTTGGGGAGATGATTTCTTTCAGCAGTGTAACGTCTTGTGTTTGTGGGATGGTTGTTCAGCAAGGAGGAGGACACAGCATGGGGTACTCAGTGTGGAGATTTGTTTCAGGGTAGGTATGAATGCAGTTTGGGGATGTTATGCTGATGCTTGTGAATGTGGGCACCTTGCGGCCAGGGAAGATATAGCTGTGCAAGTGCATCTGTCCTGGGGTCGTAAACCTGGTGAGCACTGGTCTAAGGCATGGGGCACCTTGTGTACAGGTGCAGAGCTTTGACAGCAAGTTAATTTTCCTCCTGTGTGGATTGGGAGCAGATGTGACCCGTCTGCACAGGTCAGCACTTTCTCAGAGCTGGAAAGTGAGGCTGAGGGCCGTGCACATGTGCAGTTCTAGGATTGCTGTAAAGTGTGGTTCCCAGAGCTTAATGATGTGATTGTGGGCCTGTGTGCATGTGTCAGCCTGAAAGTGCAATAAACAAATGCACAGAGCACAGTCAGGGTGTGGTGAGGTTGTTGGACACTATGGACTGGAGTCGGGTATAGCCTAGGCATGGAGGTTGGTGCTGGCAACCTTTATACACTGGCAACAACCTGCAGGGAACAGGGAGAGGGAGGTAGTGCTCAGATGGCATGCAGGAGAGGTGGGTTGGGCTGCACTTCGGGTGGGTATGAGGGGAAGTTATGTGCACTGGGGGCTGTTGGGTTGGGGGCATCTGGAGTGCAGGAAATCGGAGTGGGTGATAGGGTTTGGGTGCATGGGTGTGGGGTGAGTCATGGTCATGGGGCGGTGCTGGTGAGGGTAGCGCACTCAAGGAGTGCTGCCTGGCTTACTCCTTAGTCCCGTGTTCCCATCTATGCACTCCAGTGGGCTCCGCACCTTCGCACCCGCCTCCAGCTTTCTGCCTCTCAGTTCCACGCCCTCTGCAACCAAGGCTGCCCCAGTGGTGCAGAAGCTCTGCCAGGACAGCTGCCCTCCTGAATCACTGCCACAATCTCTCTCCTGTCTGTTTTCTAACTCTTCCATGGAGTAGGGCTCATCTCAAGCTCCTCTAGTCAGCCATCTTCCTGAAAGCCCAGCATTGAAACCTTTGGTTTACTTTTATCTCTGTGTGAAATATTCACATGGCTCCAAAGTCAAATGCTCCAAACCATGTCTGTTCAGAGATACAGGGCTTCCTTGAAACTCTCAGAGATTTTATAGTTAGTTTTAACTGTCAACTGTTGTATTAGTTTATTATACATTTTTATCAGTAAAGTTTACTTGAAGCTGTTTTTAGTGTAGAATAAGAAATAAGAAGAATTCTGCATGTCCCTTACCCCTTCATCCATTCAGAATAGTTTCTAATGGCAGAGAATAACCTTCCATGCAAAACCATGGGTTTTCAACACGTAGACTGTTAAAAAAGAATTTGGAGACCAAGAAACATTATGCAAAGTTGCAGCAGTCACCGAAATCTGGTGAGAAGGTACTGTAATAACTTCTGTAATTTCTTGATATTTTAAGTGTCTCTTTCCTATGTTTGCTGTTAAAAATTAGAGGTGAGTTGTGAAATTTATGACACCCCCAAAATTTATAAATTTTTAAATTTTTTAACTGTGAAATATAAAATGTATAAAGACAAAAAGCAACAATTTTCAAACCTAATTTCAACAGATTTCACAGATTGCTCAGGGTTACCATTCTACTGTTTTAGATTTTTCCTTCTATCTAGCTGGTCCAAAACACTGGAGGCTAAAAGAAGTGTCAATATAATGATTCAACAGTCATACTGATTTGTCAAATCCTATTTTCTCTTTTATAAGTCCTCCTTCTCCCCTGATTCTTCTCCCAATCTGTAGGGATATTTAGGCAGTGTCCATTCTGAATTATTCATGTTGAGAAAGGGTGTCAGGAGTAAAGGAGTAAATCTCTGACAGGCTGGCCCCTCTCAGTTTCAGGAAATATTTGATCTAGGAAACCATTTGGAATTACAGGTTTCAGGAAAGTAAACTTAGTGCATGAAACATTTAGAGTCTCAGTTTGAGCCCTATGTGTTCTTAAGATTTAACAGGGGTGATGGTAGTTGGGATTTAGTAAATCATGGCAATTAGCACTATCTAACTGAAGCTTGCATAAGTGTCCCCTCCAGCATAGCCTCTTTACACTATTGATCTCCATTAGCCATGATGCCTTATTTTATTATGCTTCTTTTCCTCCTTTTGGTCGGGAAGGTGGTACCAATTCCACTATGCCAGGGCCATGCTCTTCGCCAGGAGTCATGCCCAATGTTTTCAGGGAGACTTTTGCCCATTGGTGTCATGTCCCACATGTAGGGGGAAGGGTAATGGTGTTTCTTCAGAGTTGGGCTTAGAAAGAGACCACAGCTGAGCAACAAAAGAAGTTTCCTGGGAACAACTCCTGGCCTCTTTATAGGTAGTCTTTTCTTCTCCAACACAGAAATACATTTCATAAAATAAAACCCCAAAATCCAGGGCTTGGCCTATTTTCTTGGGAGTTCCCAATGGTTGAGAGGGTACCCAGGGTTTTCCAGATGAGAAGTTTAATGTTTCCATATTTTTTTCCTTTGTACCCTCCAGGGACTCTACCAATACTTTTAAATGATCAGCCCAGCATAATCTGAGATATATCCAGGTATTACATTAAGTTTTACAGAATTACATGGTCTCGTTCCTTTTCTAAGCTCCAGGAGATTGGTTTGTTTAAATGAACTATCCAGACATGTTGATTTACATTTTTGTTACAGAATATTGTTTTGCTAGACATAATAAACTTCTCTGCCTTTGGTCTCCTATAGTATCTGAAGATTTAGAGTACATGCAGGATCATCTCTTACCCTGTATTCTGATTTAACAGATTGGGTAAATCTGGTAAATTCTTTTTAACTTCATTTTTTTAACTTTATTTGAGGCCTGATCTCTTTCTCGATTACTTTGTCATTTTAGGTAGCTATGTTCACTTCCAAGGCTGCATCAGTCAATTTCTGGGTGTTAGGTGTCACACAGGCACTAAAATTGTAGATAAATTCCAGTTGACCCACACAGCTCAGTGTCTCAGAATCTAGAAACACACGTACAACTTCACTAAGTGTGGCTGCTAGAAGGGCTTAAAATCAAGTCTCTGATTTTCATAGAAGTATTTCTGAAAGAGATCTTAACATGTTTTTTCTTTTGTATTTGAA
>PVIY010046263.1:0-18570 GCA_004026745.1 Myrmecophaga tridactyla | reverse complement strand
TGCTTTCATTTATCACTAGCATTTCAAACTAAATTTATTTTTTCATTTGTTCCCCCTATTATTTATTTTCATTCCATATGTTCTACTCTTTTGTTGATATAGTAGCTGAAAGGAGCATCAGACACAAGGTTTCCACATTCGCAGAGTCTCATTGTGAAAGCTATATCATTGTTCAGTCATCATCAAGAAACATGGCTACCGGAACACAGCTCTATATTTTCAGGCAGTTCCCTCCAGCCTCTCTGCTACATCTTGAGCAACAAGGTGATATCTACCTAATGCATAAGAATAACCTCCAGGATAACCTCTCCACTCTGTTTGAAATCTCTCCGCCATTGACACTTAGTCTCATTTCACTCTTCCCCCTTTGGTCGAGAAGGGAGAACCACTCACTTTACTTGCAACATTATTTTAACACCCACTGCTTCTTCCTTTATTTCATACTATTTGCTCCCTTGAAGATATAAATTCACCAAAAGTAAGAACTTTGCTTGCTCATCTTTAAATATCCAAGAGCAATGGTTCCCACATTTGAGTTACATGTACTAGTAAATGTGCCACCAAGTTTTGCAAGAAAAAATAGCAATGCCTAATTTTAATACTATCAAGTAAAGACAATTTGAAAAGTTGATCATCTAATTTTACCAGGATTTCACAAGAATACATGTTTATATTTACTATTAGGAAGGAAAGGCTATAAATTCATATTAAACACACTTTTTAATAACAATGATTCACAGTTTTGCTTTGTGTATCAAAGTAAAAAGGCAGATTTAAAATTCTCAGCTAAGAATTAATTTTCTGATATTTTATTCCTTGCAAAAATTTCTGTTTATACAAGTTTATCCAATTAAGAATCTTTTTTTGAAAGTGTTATAAAAATTGAATATTTAATATATCACTGCTTTTAGTTTTTAACACTGTTATTGTCAAAGAACCAATTTCACAGAAATGTATTGGTCAAAATGGAATTGACATTGTAATGTCTTTTCATTACACTCATTCTGGGCAGAGAAAAACAGTCAAAATACCTAATCTCTCTAATAATTTTCTAGAGTTATTGTTCATATTGAAATTCAGATATGTTGGCATAGAAAAACCCCAAAAGAAGAAAAAAATGAAAACTGAGAGGTAATGTCAGCCTTTTAAAATTTTATTCATTGGGATTTCTTGGCTCTTTTTAAATAAATTTCCACTTTTGAATTTGTTTTTCCATTATTTTATTTAAAGATGGCATGCAAATTATATAACCTTTTAGGTACCCCAAAATCTGGATTCATCCCAGCATAAGCAGAAAAAAATCTGGAAGAATGTGCCAGAAAATAATAGTAAATATCTCTGAGATTTAAAACACCTATATTTATGCATATAGGTATTTTTATTGTTAATGAAAAAGTAATATGTTAATAATAAGAAAACTTTTTAATAACAGAAAAGGGAAAAGAAAATAGATGAGCAAGGAAAAAATTAAAAACGAAACAAAAGAAACAAACCTCTTCCCTCAAAAAAAGAAAATTCCTAAGAGACAAGCTAGTGAAAATATTGTCAACCTAAACTTTTAAATTTAACCTGGTGAAATATATCTACTTGGGGGGAGGGAGGGGGCAAAAAGAATTGCAAAAGAGGGATCACGCTTGGATTCTGAAACCGGTTGTGCGGTTAACCACGAACTTTTTCCATCCTGACTTACCCCACACCCTCGAGTCTGTGACCTCAATGAAAACCATGAAGTTCCTCAACAGTTAACACCCAAGAAGTGTGTGCACTCTGTTTCAGTTCTCCTCATCCTTACCCTTCGCTGGGTGACTGTAATATCCAGCTTACTTTTCAGGTTCAAAAATTAACGGCCTGGTTTCACAGGGAGCTGCATGTAGGAGAAGAGCACAAGGGGCAAGCATGGGAAGCTGAGAAATTGTCCTCCTGCTCCTGAATTGCAGCCCACATTCCAGGTTAATAGTATCACTGCTGCACATTGTAATCATGAAAACTTCTGCTAACTAACAAACAAACCGACAATCCCAACCAACCAAAGACAGCAACACATCTCAACTGCAAGCCCCACACTGACAGCTCCACACTAGTGGGTAGGGCAGTGAGATGATGATAAAGGTTGCCCAGTGCTGAATGGGCTGCATGCACTCTGCTCTGGGTAGCTCAGAGTCTTTGAGCTGCTACAAAGCAACAGTGCACATTTATCCCCCTGGATATGCTGTTCATCTTTTTTTTATTTATTTTTTTTATTACATGGGCAGGCACCAGGAATCTAACCGGGGTCCTCTGGCATGGCAGGCAAGCATTCTTGCCCGCTGAGCCACTGTGGCCCATCCGTGCTGCTCATCTTTGAGCTCTCCTCATCGCTGCTCCTTGTGTTCTCCAGAGCTGCATCAGGTTGTCCCAGAGCCATGGGGGGAGAGATGTAAAAACATCCCACCCTTATGTCATAAAGGGTGGTTGACATGTGAAAGTTGACCAAGATGGTGACATGACACATTCTAAAATGCCATTACCCCATAGAATCTTTAAACAACTAGCAAAAACTGGCAAAACCATCTTCAAAACTCTGAAAAACAGGTAAAAGTCTGCAGGTCTTGGGAAAATCAAGAAAACACATTAAAAAAAAATGATAGGACAGCTTTGGGGAGTCTTTGCTGTCTGCTTCACTGCACCATCAATGGTGCAGTAGAGTCGGCATCACTTCCATTGTGGGTCGCTGGCCCGGTTCTGGAGGGAACAATGGAACTCTTATTTTCATACTGGAGTATCTGCATGCTGCTGCCAATCTCTCTGGTGTCTTCCTGAAAGACTGAACCAGGAAATTTGTCCTCCCAGAATGACAGTATCCTCTAAAAGGCAGCTAAAGCAATGTAAGGAAAAAATTAAATTAAAGTGGCCTGAGGCAAAGGCTTACCTGCTTTAAGTCATGCAATGAAACACCCAGGGGGGAAAGAAAGTCTATCTTTTATGAGTTGTGGGGCATTTGTGACCTATAAATGGAGGAAATCCAAAGTCCAAGGAAAGCACATGCCAGGACTAGAAGAAGTCCCAGAAAAGACAGAGAGGACCTCAATTGATCTTCATGACTGAAGGGCTAAACTCTGAAGGAGAGTACCAGCCAAAATGGAGCCAATATGCATAGACTTCAAATGGTGTTTTGCATAAGTTGGTTTCTTTTTGCTGGTTTCTGGCAACCCAAGAAATCTATGTCACATCAGTAGCAGGATACTACTGTTAAGGAACAGAGAGCTCAGGGATTAATGCCAGAGTTAACACTTTATAATATTAAAATGTTCAGAGTGTAACAAAAGATTGCAAGACAAACAAAGGAACAGGAAACGATACCCCATCCGAAGTAATGTGATAAAAACCCAGAAATCATTGATAAAGTAGATCAGACTTTGGACATACTGAATAAAACTTTTAAAAAATGGTCCTCATTATGCTCCAGTAGATAAAAGAAAACACAGAAAAAACTAAAGGGTGACAGGAAAACAATGAATGAACACGATGAGACTCAATAAAGAGAAAGTTTTAAAAGGAAACAGATATACTGGAGTTGAAGACTACATTTCCTAGAGGATTTCAACAAGAGATTGCAAATGATAGAAGAACAAATCAGTGAACTCAAAGTCAAGACATTTGGAATGATTAAGGCACAAAGACAAAAGACAGAAAAAAAAGTGAACACCCCTATATGGAACATGATATCCGGAGATGTAAGTCTCCCTGGCATCTCTGGAATGAGCTTGGTCCTGACACTGTGGGACTGAAAATGCATACTTGGCCAGAAGGGGGAAAAGAAATGGAACAAAATGTATCAGTGGCTAAGAGAGTTCAAATAGAGTTGAGAAGCTATTCTGAAGGCTACTCTTAGGCAAGCTTCAACTAGATATTGCTAATTGCCATGATCTGCCAAGCCCCAACCAACAGTATTCTTCTAAACCCTAAAGAATATCCAGGTCTCTATCTGAGACACTACAAAAATTTCACTACATTTATTTTTCAGAAATCTATAATTAACAGATGGTTTCTAGGCCAAAAAAACCCTGAAACCCTGAGTTACCAGTCTCTCCACAAGCATCAACCAGTTGCATCTCCCACCCCATTGACACCAATTTTCAACATGAAGAGGTTAGAATGGCCATTGTTCAAATATCCCTAAAAAAGCAGGAGAAGTATCAAAGAGAAGGAGTTGTATCAACGAAGATATTACTTAACAAATGAGTATGACTGCTAGGTCATTATATTGATATTTCTTTTTAGTCTCTTTAGTGTCTTAGAGCAGCTAGAAGGAAACTCTGAAATTGTGGAACTGTAACCCATATCATATTTTGAAATTTGTTCTAAAACTACTTGTTAAAATGTACTTTGAGGGTGGGCCACTGTGGCTCAGCAGGCAGAGTTCTTGCTTGCCATGATAGTGACCCAGGTTCAATTCCCAGTGCCTGCCCATGTAAAAAAAAAAAAAGTACTTTGAGGGGTGCATGGGTAGTTTAGTGGTAAAATTCTTGCCAATCATGTGGGAGACCAGGGTTTGATTTCTGGCCAGTATGCCACTACTCCCCCCAAAAAATTCAACAAATGGCACTGTAATAACAGGACATTCACATGGAAAAAGAATCATATGTGACCCCTACCATACAGCACACACAAAAACGTTAAATGTACTTTGAAATTTATTGTTTTTTGTACATATTTCACAATAAAAACTGTTTAAAATAAAAAAATTAAAAAGCAAAATGAATGAATAGAATAGTATATAGAAAAAAAGTGATTGAAACCTAAAAGACCAATGCCACACCATCAAGCATACCAATATATTTAATATGGGAGTTCTAGAAGGAAAAGAAAGAGAGAAAGGGGTGCAAGAAATATTCAAATAAATAATGACAGAAAACATTACAAATTTAATGAAATGCATGAATATGCACATTCAAGAATTCTAAGGAACATCAAACAGGATAAACTTGAAGACCCCAGGCCCAGAAACATATTTTTCAAATGGCCAAATGCCAAGAAAAAGAGAGAGTTCTGAAAGCTTCAGAAGAAAACAACATGTTATATGCAAAGGAATTCCAATAAGATTAAATACTCATTTATCATTAGAAACCACAAAAGCAAGAAGGCAGTAGGACAAAATATTCAAAGTGTTGAAAGAAAATAATTGCCAACCAAGAATTTTATATCCAGCAATATTGTCATTCAAAAACATGGGAGAGATTAAGATATTCTCAGGGAAACAAAAACTGAAGATATTTGTCACCATTAGACCTGCTCTATTTGTAATACTAAAGGGAGTTCTTCAGACGGAAAGGAAAGGATACAAGACAGTGAATTGAAGAGGCATATAGAAATAAACACCTCAAGAAAGCTAACGACAGGAGTAATTATAAATGCCAACAGTATTCTACTGTGCTTTCCAAATGTAACTCTACTTTTTATTTCTTACAGCTTCTAAAAGGCAAATGCATAAAAAGTCATGAAAAATCTATTTATAGTTTTGTATATACAATGTATAAAATTTAATACGTAACAAGTACTACACAGCGAGGGATAAAGTGGTAAAGGAACAGTACATGTGTATGTGTATGCTATTAAAGTTACATTGCTATCAAGTCAAATGTGGTTGTTATAGATTTAGGATGTTAAATTTAATCCCCGTGGTAACCACAGAAAATATATGAAAAATATATACAGAAAGGAACGAGAAGGGACTAAAAATGGTACAATACAAAAAAGTACAAATAAATAGGAAAGGGCATTAATGGAATAGTTCCATTAATGGAAAAGTCATACAAAAACAGGTATGACTTAAAAAGAACAAACTGCAAAATGGCAGAAGAAATTCCTGAATATCAGTAATTACTTTAAATGTAAATAGATTAAACACTCTAGTCAAAGCCAGAGATTGGCAGAATGGATAAAAAAGCATGACCCAAAGATACAGGTAGGTTGAAAGTGAAATGACGGGAGAAAAAATACATACAAATATTAACCAAAAGGAAGCTGAGATAGCTATAATAATATCAGAAAAAGAAAGGATGTTAATCAAAAAATGAAATGAGGTATAAAGAAGGCCACTATGTACTGATAAAGGGTTGAATTCAACAGTAAGACATAGCAATTATAAATAGAAAGAAAGAAGGAAAGAATAAAGGAGAGAAAGAAAGAAAGAAAGAAGGGAAGGGAGACGGAGGAAGGAAGGAAGCAGGGAGGGATGGAAGAAAGGAGGGATGGAGAGAAGGAAGGACTGCAGACTCTAAATTTGTTATTTATTTTATTGTGCACTGTTTCTAAATGCACAGTCCATGCACAAGCTGCATCAGAAAAAATTATGACACTTTCCAAATGAATCTTATGAACAGTAACTAGGAAACTGTTGATTGCTGTGTTGGTTTAAAAGGATGTATGCCCCCTAGAAAAGCCACGTTTTAATCAAAATCCCATTTCATAAAGGTAGAATAATCCCCATTCAATACTGTATTTTGAAACTGTAATCAGATCATGGCAGAACTGTGGGCAAGAGGTGGACACACCCAACCTGATCCCTGATTACTGGATAACCTAAATGAGAAAATGGATCTTTGGAGTATTGACTCCATTTGGCTCCCTCGAATGGGCTACCCTAATGGGGAAGTGTGCTGGTTTGAATCTGTTGTGAACCTCAGAAAAGCCAAGTTCTTTAATCCTCATTCAAAATTGCTGGGTGGGAGCTTTTTTATTGTTCTCATGGAGATGTGGCCCACCCAATCATAATGGTAACTTTTGATTAGATGTGTCTCCACCCATTCAAAGTGAGGTTGCTTATTGGTGCCCTTTAAGAGGGAACCATTTTATGAAATAAGAAAGCAGGAGAGAAAGCTAGCAGATATCACCATGTTCACCATGCACCCTTCCAGTTGAGAGAGAGGCCCCCTAATTATCATCAGCCTTCTTGAACTAAAGTGTTTTTCCCTGGATGCCTTAGATTGGACATTTCTATAGCCCTGTTTTAATTTGGACATTTTCACAGCCTTAGAATATGTAAACTTGCAACTTAATAAATTCCCCTTTTTAAAACCCATTCCATTTCAAGTATATTGCAAATATACTTGCAGACTAGAACAGGAGGCAGCAAGAGGCAGAAAAGTCTCATTAGAAAAAAGGGGAAAACTGATCTGTTGAAGGGCAAGTTGTGTCCAGGGATTGAAAAGTATAATGAAAGGGGGCATTGAATAAGGAAGAGAATTTAAACGAGAGCAGCTGGGAAGAAGATTCTGCACAAAAATAAACAGGTCAGATCTGGATTCCTGGAGAAGGAACAGAGGAAAGGAAACTTTCTCCTGGAGGTGAAACACATGCACATAAAAAAGTTGTCTTAAAGTTGGACCACATGTGCAAGGCAAGAGACAGATGCAGAAGACCTGAGAAAATCTGAACAGTGAAACACAGGCTACTTCAAATTTCCAATATAAGTTGAACCAAACATTGAAGAAAAGCCTTAACACATAGTCGATTTACTATAAAACTTTAGGCCAGAAGGGAGAAACACCTTCAGGGTTAGCACATCAAAATAATCAGATGCCAAGACATTAGCAAAAAGTTATAAATCATATTAAGAAACAGGGAATATGGCTCAGTCAGAGGAACAACTTGAAACTTCAGGAGAGATGCAGAATTTGGAACAACTAATCAAAGAAGTTCAAACAAATCTCCTAAGTCAATTCCAGGAGATGAAGGAAAATACGGATAGAAATAGACTAATTATTGAAATAGAACTAAAAGATATTACGAAGACAACATCTGAGCAGAAAGAATGATTTGAACATTTTTTTAAGTAACAAAAATTATGGGAATGAAAGGCACAATAATGGAGATTAAAAATACACAAGGGGTGTACAACAGCAGATTTGAACAAGCAGAAGAAAGAATCTGTGAACAAAAGAGAAGACAATCAAAATCATATACTCAAAAGAACAGATGAAGAGAACAGAAAAAATTGAGCAGCATCTCAGGGACTTGAGGGACAGCATCAATCATGCAAACATATGCACCATGGATGTCCCAAAAGGAGAAGAGAAGGGAAAAGGAGAAAAAAGAATATTTGCGGAAATAATGGCTAAAAATTTCCCAACTCTCATGAAAAACATAAATATACATATCCAAGAAGCACAGCCTACTCCACACAGAATAAACCCTAATAGACCTACACTGAGATATATACTAATCAGAATGTCAAATGCCAAAGATGAAGAGAGAATTTGGAAAGCAAGAAGATAAAAGTGATTCATCACATTCAAGGGACCCTCAGTGAGGCTAAGTTCTGATTTCTCATCAGAAACCATGGAGGTCAGAAGGCAGTGGTGTGTTATATTTAAGGTACTGAAAGGGAAAAACTGCCGGTCAAAACTTCTCTATCCAGCAAAACTGTCCATCAAAAATAGGGGGAGGGGGGAGTTTAAACATTCACAGATAAACAAAAACTGAGAGAATGCATCACCAAAAGACCTGCCTTACAAGAATTGTTAAAGAGGTAGTCTTCAAGTTGAAAGGAAAAGGCAGGAGACTGTGGCTTGGAGCAGTGTAAATAAATGAAGATCTTCAGTAAAGGTAACTTTACAAGATAAATGCAGACCCAATATTACTGTACCCTTAATATATAATTCTACTCTTTAATTCCTGTAAGAGGATATAATTGAATAAAAGATAGTCATATTTCCTGGTAATGAATGCACACTATATAAGGGGGTAATGTGTGACAAAAACAATATAAAGAGGGTAAATAGAGGGATGTGGGAGCAGAGAACATCTATGCTATTGAAATTAAGTTGATATCCTTTCAAATTAGTAGGTTTAGACGTAGGTTGTATAATACAAACTGCAGGGTAATCACAAAGAAAATATTTTAAAATTATACAGAAATGGAAACAAGAACTGGAATAGTCAGATCATCACAAAAATCAATAATACAGAAAATGTGGCAGCAACAAAGGAAAAGAGTGGGGAAAAAGTGATATAAGATATACCAAAACAAAGGACAAAATAGCTGAACTAAGTACCACTTTTAAGTAATACCACCAAATGTTAATGAGTAAACTCCTCAATCAAAAGACACAGATTGGCTGAATGTAGTAACAAAAAAAGTACCCCTTCAAACTATACATTGTTTAAAGAGACTTACCTTAGACACAAAAAGGTTGACAGTGAAAGGCTGGGAAAAGATAATCTATGTAAATAGTAACCAAAAGAGAATTGTAGAAGCTATACTAATATCAGATAAAATAAATTTATAAGTAGGGCCAAAAACGATTACAAGAGAGATAGAAGGACACTATATATTAATAAAAGGATCAATATACTAAGAAGAAATAACAATCATAAGTATTCATGCACTAACCTTGGATCCCAAAAATCCATGATGCAAACACTGGCAAAACTGAAGAGAGAAATAGACGCCTCTACAATAAAAGTTGGAGACTTCAATACACCACTTTCATCAATAGATAGAACATCAAGAGGGAAGATAAATAAGGAAACAGAGAACTTGAATAGTAGTATAAATGAACTGGCCCTAACAGAAACATACAGAATATTGCACCCCAAAACAGCAGGATACAAATTCTTTTCAAGTGCACATGGATCATTCTCCAGTACAGATCACATGTTGGGTCACAAAACAAGTCTCAATAAATTGAAAAAGATGAAAAGTATGCAAAGTATAATCCCTGGACACCAAGGAATGAAGCTGGAAATCAGTAATAGGTAGAGAACTGAAAAATCCACAAGTACATTGAAATTAAATAACAGAGTCTTAAATACTCAGTCATGAGAGAAGAAATCACAAAGGACATCAGCAAATGTCTTGAGATGAAAGAAAATAAGAATACAAATATCCAAATTTATGGAACTCAGTGATGGAAGTGCCCAAATGGAAATTTATAGCCCTAAATGCTTCCATTAAAAAATAATAAAGGGGGATGTAAGGGTAGTTCAGTGGTAGAATTCTTGCCTGCCATGCAGGAAACCCAGGTTCAAATTCCCAGTCCATGCACTTCTCCCCCCCAAACAAACAAACAAACAAAAAAATTTCAATAAATGGTGATGCAATAATGGAATACTCACATGGAAAAATAATGAAATGTGACCGCGCCATAATGCATACAAAAAAAAGGGGGGGAATAAAATGATAAAATCAAATACCTAACTAGACACCTGGAGGAACTAGAAAAACAAGGGTAAACTGAACCCAAATAAAACAGAAGAGAAGAAATAACAAATATTAGAGCAGAAATAAATGAAATAGAGAACACAGAAAGAATAGAGAGCATTAACAAAACAAAAACTGGTTCTTTGAAAAGCTCAATAACATTGACAAATCTATAGCTATACTGAGTGAAGAAAAGAAAGAAGACATAATTAAATAGAATCAGAAATGGGGAGATTACTGCTGACCTCACAAAAATAAGATGAATTATAAGAGGCTACCATGAACAACTGTATACCAACAAATTGGATGACCTATATGAAATGGGCAAATTCCTAGAAACACACAACCTACACTGACTCTAGAAGAAATAGAGGATCTCAATAGACCAATTTCAAGTAGAACTTGATTCAGTAATTTAAAAACTGCCAACAAAGAAAAGTTCAGGGCTAGACAGCTTCACAGAGGAATTCTACCAAACATTCCAAGAATTAATATCAATTCTGCTCAAATTCTTCCCCCCAAAAAGCCGAAGAAGACAGGACATTACCTAACTTGTTATATGAAGCCAACATAACTCTAATATCAAGGTCAGATAAAGGTAACACAAGAAAAAGAAATTGAAGACCAACATATCTTATGACAATAGATGTGAAAATCTGCCACAAAATATTAGCAAACCAAATCCAATTGAATGCTGAAAGAATAATACACCATAATCAAATGAGACTTATCCCAGGTATGCAAGGGTGATCCCAGGTAGTTTAACATAAGAAAATCAATTCATGTAATACACCACATTAACAGATAAAAGAAAAAAACACACACATGATCATCTCAATTGACATACAAAGGCATTTGACAAAATCCAGCATTCTTTCTTGATAAAAACACTTAAAAAATAGGAATAGAAGTAAACTTCCTCAATAGGATAAAGAGCTTATATGAAAAGTCCACTACTAACATCATACTCCATAGTGAAAGATTGAAAGCTTTCCATTTAAGATAACAAGACAAGAATGCTTACTGGTCACTATTTTTATTCAATATTTTACTGGAAGTTCTTTCCAGAGCAATTAGGCAAGAAAAAGAAATAAAAGGCATCCAAATTGGAAAAGAAGAAGTAAAACTCACTATTTGAGGTAACATGATCCTATAAATAGAATGTCAAAAAAATCTACAAAAAAGTTACTGCAGCTAATAAATAAATTCAGCAAAATGATGGAGTGCAGGATCACCACACAAAAATCAGTATTGTCTCTATAATGTAGTAATGAACAATTGGAAGAATAATCAAGAAAAAGTTCCATTTACAATTGCAACAAAAGTATCAAATTTCTAGGAATAAATTTAACCAAGAATGTAAAGGATCCATACACAGAAAACTACAAAACTTTGCTAAAAAATATCAGAGAAGATCTAAATAAATGGAAGGACATCCCATGTTCATGAACTGGAAGACTAAATATGGTCAAGATGTCATTATACTTAAAATTATTATTTACAGATTCAACACAATCACAATTAAAATTCCAACAGCATTATTTGCAGAAATGGAAAAGCCAATCATAAAATTTCTTTGGAAGGGTAAGGAGCCCCAAATAGCCAAAAATTTTTTGAAAAAGAACAAAGTTGGAGGACTCACACTTTCCAACTTTAAAACTTATTGCAAAGTTACAGTGGTCAAAAGAGCATAGTACTGGTACAAGGGTAGATATACAGACCAGTGGAATTGGAATCAAAGGGGACCCTTTTCTCATGCCATATAGGATATTTAGCTCAAAATGGATCAAATACCTAAATATAAGAATCAAGACCATACAGCTTCTAGAAGAAAATGTGGAAAGCATATTTAGGACCTTCTATTAGGCAATGATTTCTTAAACTTTACCCTCAAAGCACAAGCACCAAAAGAAAAAAACAGATATATGGGACCTCATCAAAATTAAAAACTTTTCTGCATCAAAGGACTTTTTCATGAAAGTGAAAAAAACAACCTACTCAATAGGAGAAAATAATTGGAAACCACATATCCAATAAGGGTTAATATCCAGATTAAATGAAGAAACTTTACAACTCAACAATATAAAGAAAACAACCCATTTTTTAAAAAGGCCAAATATCTTAAATAGACATTTCTCTAAAGAGGCTATACAAATGGCCAAAACTAAAAAAAAAGATGTTCAAAATTATTAACTATTAGGAAAATACAAATCAAACCATGCTTACTATCAAAATGGGTACTATCAAAAAACAATCAGAAAACTTCAAGTGGTGGAGAGGATGTGGAGAAATCATTCATTGTTAGGGGGAATGTAAAATGTTGCAGCCATTATGGAAGACAGTTTGGTGGTTCCTCAGAAAGTTAAGTATAGAATTATCACATGACATTCTCACATGTAGGTATATATCCAAAAGATTTGAAAGCAGGGACTCAAACAGATATTTGTATATCAATGTTCATGGTGGCATAATTCGCAATTGTCAAAAGGTGAAAGCAACACAATGTCCATCAATAGATGAATGAGTAAATAAAATGTCGCACATACAGGGGATGCAAGGGTAGTTCAGTGGTAGAATTCTCACCTGCCAAACAGGAGACCTGGGTTTGATTCCCAGCCCATGCACTTCCCAAAACAAACCAATAAGCAAACAAACAAAAATTCAACAAATGTGCTCAGTAATGTGATACTCACATGGAAAAAGAAGGAAATGTAACCCCTTCCCATACAGCATACAAAACAAACAAACAAAAAAGTGTGGCATATACATACAATGGAATATTATTTAGCCATAAAAAGTAATGAAGTTCTGGTACATATGACAACAGGAATGAATCCTGAAGACATCATGTTGAGTGGAGTAAGCCAAAAACAAAAGATCAAATATTGCATGATTTCACTTATGTGAAATAAGTAGAATAAGCAAACTAATAGAGTCAGAATGTAGAATATAGGCTACCAGATGCTGCTGTGGGGGAACAGAATGGGGAGTTAATGCTTAAATTGTAGAGTTTCTATTTGTGTTGATTGTAAAGTTTTGGTAATGGATGGTAAGATGGTAGCACAACATTGTGAATGTAATTAACAGTACTGGATTATATATTATAATGTGGTTAAAAAGGGAAATTTCATGTGGTATATATGTTACCAGAATGAAAATTAAAACAAACAAATAAGCATAAGACTATAAAACATAAACAGTTAACCCTATTTTAAGCAATGTACATAGATGATAGTACAATTATAAAAATCTTCTTTCATAAATTGTAACAAATGTACCACACTAATGCAAGGTGTTAATAGTAGGGTGGTATATGGGAAGTCAATATTTTATGCACGATTTTTCTTGTAAACCTAAGATTTCTCTAATAAAAAATAAATAATTACTGCTTTAACGATAATATAAGAAAACTGAAACTTAAGATGGTGAGGTCTTTTTTCAAAGTTCTCCCAATTTGACAATAAACACTTCGAAGCCTAGGGATTAAACCCTAGCAGTCTGACTCCAGAATTTGTGCTCTGACATGCCTGGAAATCTAGGGGTCCCCCTCCCTAACTCATTCTCCATCAGTGCCCTCCCTACCAATTCTTCCTGCTGTATCTGCTCCTGCCTGTGTGTCATTCTCATGAGACATGCTGTCCAGTTGCATGCAACATCTCTGTCTCCCTCATACCAACCTTCTACTCCTAGAAGAGACCTGTTGCTGTTTCTGTACAAAGCATATCCTTCAAGGTCATTTAAAATTCCACACTTTCTGCCTCCTTGGCAATGTAAATTTTAAAATAAATATTTATATAGCTAATACTATGCATCAGGCATGATTTTAGCCACAAAACAGATATTATGAGAATTAATATCCTAATGACACTATGAAATAGTTACTATTCATATTTCTATTTTATAGATGAAGAAATGGGGGGGGCAGAGAAGTTAAACATCTGGCCAATGGTCACACAGCTAATGAAGAATGGATTCAGTATTTGAACCCAGACATTCAGACTCCAAACATTATATTGTTCAGCCTCTTTAGATGATTAGTCACCCTCTCTTTCTGTGATCTTAATTCAACCTTTCTCTATTCTTCCTTCCTTCCTTCCTTCCTTTCTTGTTTGCTTGCTTTTTCTTTCTTTCTTTCTTTCCTTCCTTTCTCCCTTCCTCTCTCCCTTCCTCTCTCTCTCTCTCTCTCCTTCCCTCCCGCCCTGGTCTTTTTCACTCTAGTTTTAGCTCTGTTCAATCTCTTTTCCTTTACTATTAAGATCTAAAGGCAAATTTATTTTATGAAATGAAAATACAAGAATATTTGCCAGATGATTAATAATTTTTGTTTCTAATAAGCATCAAGTGGACAATGTTGTGTTTTCTCTAAAATATAAGACAAAATATATTGTGAAAAGGAAGTATTCTTCATTCAGAAATTAGGCTTGGTTGTTCTTAATATTTAATTTAGAGTCTTGTTTTTGCACCATTTAACCTACCTCAGATAATGCAAAATTATGCTTAAATATTACCCAGCTCACCAAAGACAGCACTGGATGGTGAGCATATCTCCTTCTGTGAAGCAATGGTCAGCCTTGCTCATGGAGCTCAGCTTTTCTTTGTGGGCAGGCCCTTGTGCGGGTACCTTCTACAGGACAGCTATTCCTACTAGGGGCCCAGGACTATTGAATGGCTGTTCAAAGGAACCCTGGCCTGAGCAGGGGCCTGGATGCAGCCTGGGTACACAGGAAATTTGCTTTGCATTGTCTGAGACAGAGCAAATGGAGAGTCAAAGAACTTTGTTCTCTGGTCTTGGTGTTATGAAAGGCCTCACTATTGAGATGTAAAATATCTAAGCAGAGCCTTCTTACCCAGAAAGCGAATTCTGTCAGCTCTGTGCTCATCCTTAGACAGCCTGTCTCCTGAGGGATTCATTACATAAAATATTATTTTTAGAACACTTGCACATTAGCGCTAAAACCATAAAGCTTTTAGAAGAAAATGTAGGGAAATATAAAACATGTTATAGGAGAAGATTTCCTAGATCTTACACCCAAAGCATGAGCATTGAAGAAAGAAATAGATAAATGGGAACTCCTCAAAATTAAACATGTTTGCGCATCAAAGAACTTTGTTAAGAAAGTTAAAAGGCAGTCTACGCATGGGAGACAATATTTGGAAACCAAATATCAGACAAGGGATTAGTATCCAGAATATATAAAAAGAGTCTTCAAATCAACAACAAAAAGACAAACAACCCAATTTAAAGATGGGCAAAAGATATGAAAAGGCACTTCTCAGAGGATGAAATATAATGGCTAAAAGCACATGAAAAGATGGTCAACTTCACTGGCTATTAGGGAAATGCAAATCAAGACCACAATGAGATATCATCTCATTCCCACCAGAATAGCCATTATTAAAAAACCAGAAAATGACAAGTGCTGGAGAGGATGTAGAGAAACAGGCACACTTATCACTGTTTGTGGGAATGTAAAATGGTACAACCGCTGTGGAAAGCAGTTTGGCAGTTCCTCAGGCAGCTAAGTATAGAACTGCCATATGATCCAGCAATCCCCTTGCTAGGTATCTATTCAGAGGACTTGAAGGCAAGGACACAAATGGACAGTTGTACATCTGTGTCTATCTCAGCATTATTTACAATTGTCAAGAGATAGAAACAGCTCAAATGTCCATCAACAGATGTGTGGCTAAACAGGCTGTGTTATATACATGTGATGGAATATTAAACAGTTGTAATACAGAATAAAGTCATGAAGTATGTAACAGTGTGGATAGATCTTGAAGACATTATGCTGAGTGAAATTAGTTATAAATAAAAGGACATATAATGTATGTTCTCACTGATATGAACTAACTTTAATGAGTGAACTTGGAAAATTTGAAGTTAAGAACACAGGTTATCAGGACATAGAATAGGATAGAGATTGGGTAATCGGTGCTGAGGGGATACAGATTGTACAACAGGGCTGATTGTAAAAAATCAGAAATGGGCAGCACAATATTACCTTGTTGTACCACAATAATGTAAGTACACTGAATAAAGCTGAATGTGAGAATGATCTAAGGAGAAGGGTTGGGGGTATGTATGAAACCAGAAAGAAAGATAGATGATAAAGATTGAGATGGGATGATTTAGGAATGCCTAGAGTGTACAAAGATAGTGACTAAATGTACAAATTAAAAAATGTTTTTGCATGAGGAAGAACAAAGGAATGTCAGTATTGCAGGGTGTTGAAAATAGATGGTCATGCTTATTTTGAAACTTTAACTTCTGTGTGAGACTAAAGGGAAAAATGTTTATATGGTGCAAAATTTATATTTTGACTAGTGCATTTCCTAATTTATCTTGTCTGGTTAGTTTAATTTAACAGTATTAGTACATGCAACCTTGAATAGGGCATGAAATTTTCTTGGTTTGTCCAGGTTAGTGTGATGCCCTAATAAATCCCAGAGTGATTTGAACAGTGAATATAGAAGAATTTGCAAAATCCCCTTAGAGAAAGGGGAGAAAGGGGTAAAAATTCAATTCCTTCATTTGAAGAATTCCTGATATTCTCACAAGCAGTGAAGATAACCAAATCAATAGGGAGAGCCCTCGATCTTGGGGTTTGCCTCTATGAAACTTATCCCTGCAAAGGATAGGCTAAGCCTATGTAAAATTATGGCTGAGTCACACACAGAGAACCTCTTTTATTGCTCAGATGTGGTCTCTCTCTCTCTCTCTCTAAGCCAGCACAGCAAGCAAACTCACTGCCCTCCCTCTCTACATGGGACTTGATTCCCAGGGGTGTAAACCTCCCTGGCAACATGGGACAGAAATCCTGGGATGAGCTGGGACTTGGCATCAAAGGATTGAGAAAACCTTCTTGACCAAAAGGGGGAAGAGAAATGAGACAAAATAAAGTGTCAGTGGCTGAGAAATTTCACACAGAGTCAAGAGGTTATCCTGGAGGTTATTCTTAAACATTATATAGATATGCCCTTTTTAGTTTGTGGTATGTTAGAGTGGCTAGAGAGAAGTACCTGAAACTGCAGAGCTGTATTCCAGTAGCCATGTTTCTTGAAGATGATTGTATAATGATATAGCTTTTGGAATGTGACTGTGTGATTGTGAAAACTTTGTGCCTGATGCTTCTTTTATCTATGGTATGGACAAATGAGTAAAAAATATGGATAAAAATAAACAAATAGGGCGGCTGCTATGGCTCAGCAG
Source organism: Myrmecophaga tridactyla (assembly GCA_004026745.1). Classification (NCBI taxonomy): domain Eukaryota; kingdom Metazoa; phylum Chordata; class Mammalia; order Pilosa; family Myrmecophagidae; genus Myrmecophaga; species Myrmecophaga tridactyla. Next base: position 1,174 of record PVIY010046263.1, on the reverse strand, counting down.
GCAGAGCTCCGACCTGCCGTGCTGGAGGTCTAGAGTTGGATCCCTGGTGCCTCCTGCCCATATGCAAATTTAAAAAATAAATAAATAAAAAATAAACAAATAACAGGGGGAACAAAAGTTAAAAGAAATTGAGTAGATTGAAATACTAGTGGTCAATGAGAGGGAGGAGTAAGGAGTATGGCATATATGAGGGGTTTTTTTTCATTTTTTATTTCCTTTGCTGGAGAGATGCAAATGTTCAAAAAAATGATCATGGTGATGAACACACAATTATGTGATGATATTGTGAGCCATTGATTGTACACCATGTATAGAATGTTTGTATATCAAGAACGTTTGTGTGTTTGTTTGTTGTGTACAATACAAATATTTTTAAAGAGAAATATTATTTTTAGAGAAATGAGATGTTGAAGTCAAGAATACCTTATGTGTCATCATAAATATCACCAGGAATATGGTCATAATGGAGGAAGAGTTCTATGATCTGTCAGTGGAAGACCACATACTTTTTCTTATAAATGTACAGAAAATAAGAAGTTGATATAAACATGCCACAAGCCTGAAGGTGATATACACATACTCTGAATAACCACTAGAGATGATCTTGTGATATTATATTCTTCTGATTTGCTCTTCAGGATTTGCAGGTTAACATGGCATTTAGACCCACCATGATGTCTCCCACTTGTCTAGTGGAAAAACAAAGCATTCAAGATTCTTGAAGATATGTCACAACCTGTGGTGGTGGTGGCTATTGTAGGGCTATCTTGTACAGAAAAATCCTATCTGATGAATTACTGGGCAGGATAGAACTGATCATTGTTCCTCAATGGTTACACTAAGAAGGAGTCCAACTCCAGAAAATGATGAAAACTACAACTGATTACCACCTAATCTACAACGTGAACCCCTTCATACACAAGATCTCATGCCTATGTACAATTACCAAGAAGACTTCTCAAACTCTGTCAAAAGTTCCACTAAACCTTTGAGTCTTGCCACTTTTACCTGCTCAGAGGCTTGGTTGCAATTATTCCCTTTTTTTCCAGTACAACTTTTGCCCAAACTACAGTGTCATTCCAAGCATCATATAGAATTAATTTAAAAGTCCTGATTAAAAAAATGGAGGGAAGGTTAGAAATAGACCACCAAATCTATGGTTAACTGATTTTTT
>PVIY010046262.1:0-18555 GCA_004026745.1 Myrmecophaga tridactyla | reverse complement strand
TTCATGGGATTTTTTTTTTTAATATTTTTACTGTGATATATTTACACACATACAATCCATTCATGGTATACAGTCAGTGGCTCAAATTATCATCACATGGTTGTGTATTCATCACCATGATCATGTTTAAAACATTTGCATCACTCCAGAAAAAGAAATAAAAAGAAAAAACTCATACATCCCATACCCCTTACCCCTCCTTCTCATTGACCACCAGTATTTTGATCTATCCAATTTTTTACCTTTTATCCCCACCCCATTATTTATTTTTTATCCTTATTTTTTTTTTACTCATCTGTCCATACCTTGGATAAAAGGAGCATCAGGCACAAGGTTTTCACAATCACACAGTCACTTTGTAAAAGCTATATTGTTATACAATCGTCTTCAGAATCAAGGCTACTGGAACACAGCTCTACAGTTTCAGGTACTTCCCTCCAGCCACTCCAATACACCATACACTAAGAAGATATATCTATATAATGCATAAGAATGGCCTCCAGGATAACCTCTTGACTCTGTTTGAAATCTCTCAGCCACTGAAACTTTATTTTGTCTCATTTCTCTCTTCCCCCTTTTGGTCAGGAAGGCTTTCTCAGTCCCATGATGCTGGGACCCAGCTCATCCCAGGAGTTCTGTCCCACGTTGCCAGGGAGAGTTACACCCCTGAGAGTCATGTCCCACATAGTGGGGAGGGCAGTGGATTCATCTGTCAAGTTGGCTTAGAGAGAGAGGCATTACTGCATCTGAGCAACAAAAGAGGTTCTCTGTGGAGGACTCTTAGGCATAATTACACGTAGGCTTAACCTATCCTTTGCAGGAATGTTTCACAGGGGTAAACCCTGAGATCAAGGGCTCAGCCTATTGAACTGGTTGTCTCCACTGCTTGCAAGAATATCAAGAATTCCCCACATTGGGAAGCTGAATATTTCTTCTTTCCTCCCCAGTCCCCCAAGGGAACTTTGCAAATACTTTTTTATTCACTGCCCTGATTACTCTGGGATATATCGGGGCATCACACTAACCTGGACAAACCAACAGGATCTCACACCCTATTCAAGATTCCATGCAATTATGGTGTTCAACTAAACTGACCATACTAGTTAAATTAGATAATGTGCTACCCAAAATACAAATTTTGCACCAAATAACCATCTCTCCTTTTGGTCTCACACAGAAGTTGAAGTTTTAAAATACGGACCATATCATTCATGGAATGTTTTAAAGAGTGCATACATCCAAGATATTTTTTTCCTTGTCTTTTATCCTTCAGATGCAACAAACTGAGCACTTCAGAGATGGGAGACACTAAATTCCCTTCTGGAGATTCCCCATTACCTGCTCCCTTAGTTTTTTATTCACCATTTATTTTAGTTTCCTAGATTGCTCAAGCAAATACCATGAAATGGTTCAGCTTCAACAATGAGAATTTAGTCACTCACAAGTTTGAGAACAGAAAAATGTTCAAATAAAGGCAATGCTTTCTCCCCAGACTGTGGCATTCTGGAGCTGGGCACAGGTGATCCTTGGCTCCTCTGTCACATGGCGAGGCACAAAGCAGCGTCTCCTGTTCTCTTTCTTCTCTTCTAGTTTCCGGTTCAGTTTCTTGCTTGCCGTGACTCTCTCTCTCTCTCTGTCTGAATTTCCTTCTGCTTATAAAGGGCTCTGATAAGAGAATTAAGACCCATCTGGAATGAGGTGGGTCCCACCTTAACTGAAGAGGCCTCAACAAAAGGTCCTACTTACACAGCAAGGATTAAATTTAAGAACATGTTTTAGTGAGATACAGCTTCTAACCACTGCACCATACAGTGGCTCAAACAACAAAGTGAAAACAGTTCAAGGTAGTGATTTCTTTATTTTGTCCTGCTCCACCAGCCTGTGGATGGAATAAAGTCTATCTTTTTCTTACTGTTAAAGCTTCATCTTTCTTGGTCTCTCAGGACCAATATTTCCTCACATTCAGCGTCAGTGTGCTTGTTTGTGAGTCAGTCCATGGCTGGGATGCCCTCCTGGCTTGTCTTCCGAACTTTCACATGGTGGTGGAAATGGGAAAATAGAATATTTGCACCAACGACCACAGATGTCACAAGGAAAGCTTACAACGAAACCTGAGTCAATCTTTCCACCTTTCCCCTGTCTGCCTCACATTCACATTTGGGCTGCAATCTTGACCTTCAACCATATCCTTGCTGCCGAGCAGGATGAATCACTCTGCGTGTTCCATTGGTCTGGGGGGATTAGAAAGAGGAGGAACCACAGGGGAGAGAGGCTCCTGGAGCCAGGCTGTGGCTCTAACCCCGCAGCCCTGTGCTCATCTGAACGGAGCTCAGCATCTGCTGTACACCAGGCGGGTCTCAAGGCTGAGTCTCACCTGGAATGTCCTCATTTCACCCTGTGCCACCTCTGGGGACTGGGATCCAGTCCTGCTTCTCCTACGTAGTAACTGTGTCCCAGGGCGGGTCACAGAATCACAGATTCGTACTCTCAGGTGTGAAGGGACCTTTAACATCTTTTAGTAGACCCTTCAGTTTGATGCTTTCGTTGCCTACTATGTCCTAAAAAGTGGTCATCCAAAACTATATGGATCTAGTGGTCATCCAAAACTATATGGATCTAGTGGTCATCCAAAACTATATGGATCAACTATATAAGGATCTAGTTGTTTTGACCAGGTCGTTGCTGGTGTTATCGTTACATATCACTGTAGTTATCATTACTGTGCCCACTTTGCAGATGGGCAAACAGAAGGTTAAATAAATTGCAGAGTTCACATGGATAGCAAATGGCAAACTCAAATCTAAATCCTCTAACATTCAATTGTACGTTCTTTCTATGACCCCAAACTGCCTGTAATTTAATTCCTGCAGTGATGGAGAACGCACTACCCAAAGTAGCTTCCCATTCCATCTCTGGGTCACTCTGACTATTGGACCACTTTCTGGATTTATCTAAAATCTGTCCACCTGTAGTTTCTACTCCTCAGCATTAATTCTCTTACTTAATTATGCACAGAGCTAACCTAACTCTTTCCACCAGGCATGCCTTCAAGTAGCTGAGGACAGTAATGTCCCTTCTCTCAGCCATCTCTTGCTTTTCATTTCATGGTCCTTCCACTTGGCTCAATGCCTATAAATTATGTTTCCAAATCTCATCTATCACCTTCCTTACTGCTTTCACAGGTTCCACCAAAAATGAAATGAAACTAAGTGTTATGCAAACTAAAAATGTAATTTTTGTTTTTTATCTTTGTAAGTCCTTCAGTAATGCACATAAACCAAGGAAAGCATATATATATATATATTTCATGTGAATTTTTCTCATCTTTTGATATAACTTACAGAGATATTTAAGGGTATCTAGCCATTATTTATCTTTAAATCATAGAAAAGTGTTATGTCATTAATTTATGGCAAAGGCAGTTTGGGTGTCACATAGTAATTGAGTGTTTGGGGATCAGAGAGACCCTAAATGTGCCACCTTGGTTCCAGGAGTGGTTCTTGGAAACAGGGTCTTAAAAAATGAGTTTTTTACAATTGGTTTTCTAGTCTGATTAGACTCAATGGCACTAATGACTCTGTTTCTAATAATCAAGATGGCACTGGCAGTCATGCCCATTAGATTCTGCTAATTGTATGCTTATATGAGGCAAGGCTCTGGATGAGAGTGTTTTTGACACCTCTACAAAGTTTTGTAGAATTAAGAGGTATATTGATATTGGCTGTTTGTTGTTAGTTATGCTATATACAGTGATGAGGAAAAGGGATAAGCTGAAGCCTTCAAATATGTAACTTAAGTGCCACATGAATGATGTAAATGTTTCCATGTAGGTGAGGGGATCCAGAGGCTTAAAGAGATTGGAATGAGTGGATTTAACATGGAAGACCTGCTCACATGCCCCAGGAATGTCCAGAGGACACATCTTTCTCAAGAACCTTAAGAAATAAATTCAAGAGACTAGCTCCATCATCCCTGAAAAGCTCAGTAGTTGCCCTTCTCTGGAGGTCAGATATTACTGTGAGAACTGCTGTCACTGAGCTGGAATCCTTAAACAGAATGGGGATGATCAGATCCCGAGATGGCAGAAGCCATGTGGTGACAGTTAATCACCACAGACAAGGCTGATGTGGCTATCATAATGTTCAGCAGACTCAAAGCAGCAGTCAAAATAATCTGACTCGCAGAGATTTGTGGCATTGGCTAATAGATCATGGGGGACCTAGAAGTAAAATACATGGGCAGTCTACTAAATTCTTGTTTGAACTATATAAGCAGAAGAATTAGAGGTCAAGTGAACAGAAGTCTAACTTGGTTTACAAAAACAGAGAGTCACAGCCCCTTATTCAATTTCCAGACTTGAAACGGTTTATAGACCCAGAACCCACTGAATGAGGGGAGGATTAGGTACCCTTGGGGAAGGATCTTTTACATTGACACAAGTTTGTACTGTTAACTTTCCTCCCAGCCTTCCCCAAGGAGACCTATGGCCTTTACCAGGGTGACTGTGCATTGGGGAAAAGGAAATGGTATTTTGAGAATTATTAGACACTGGCTCAGAAGTGACATTAATTTAAGGAGACCCAAAACATCCCTGTGGCCCATCAGTCAGAGTAGAAGTTTATGGAGGTTAGGTTTTAGCTCAGGTCCATCTCACAATGGGTCCAGTGGGTCCCCAGACCCATTCTGTGGTCATTATTTCCCCAATTCCAGAATGGATAATTGGAATCAACATACTCAGCAACTGGCAGAATCCCTACATTGGTTCTCTGAATCATGGAGTGAGGGCTATTATGGTAGGAAAGGCCAAGTGGAAGCCATTAGAACTCTCCCTGCCTAGCAAAATAGTGAATCATTAGCAATACCATATTCCTGGAAGGACTGCAGAGATTAGTCCTTTTTAAGGACTTGAAGGATGCAGGGGTGGTGATTCCCACCCTGATGGGTGATTCAACTCTGCTATTTGACCTGTGCAGAAAACAGATGGGTCTTGGAGGATGACAGTCAATTATCATAAACTTAACCAGGTGTTGACTCCAATTGCAGCTGCTTTTCGAGATATGGTATCATTATTTGAGCAAATCAGCAGATTGCCTGGTACCTAGTTGTGTTAGTTAGATTCAGTTGTCAATTTGGCCAGGTGAGCATACCTAGTCTTGTTGCTGTGGACATAAGCCAATGGTATGTGAACCTCATCTGTTGCTAATTACATCTGCAGTCAGCAAGGAGGCGTGTCTGCTGCAATGAGTGACATTTGACTTAATTGGCTGGTGCTTAAATGAGAGATTGCAATGTAGCCCACCTAAGCAGCTCGGCATTCCTCATCTCAGCACTTGCAGCTCAGCCCAGGCCTTTGGAGATGGAGAAAGAAGTCACCCCGGGGAAAGTTGTTAGAACCCAGGGGCCTGGAGGGAAGACCAGCAGAGACCATCCTGTGCCTTCCACGTAAGAAAGAACCTCCGTGGAAGGTTAGCTGCCTTTCCTCTGAAGAACCAACAAAATAAATCCCCTTTTATTAAAAGCCAATCTGTCTCTGGTGTGTTGCATTCCGGCAGCTAGCAAACTAGAACACTAGTATACAGCTATTGATCTGGCAAATGATTTTTCCTCCATAGCTGTCAGTAAGGACCACCAAAAACAGTTTGCATTCAGCTGGAAAGTCAGCAGTATACCTTCACTGTCCTGCCTCAGAGGTATATCAACCCTCCAACCCTATCTCACGATCTTGTCCACAGGGACCTTGATCATTTCTCCTCCCACAAGACATCACACTGCTCCATTACATTGATGATATCATGTTGACTGGACTTAGAGAGCAAGGAGTAGCAACTACCCTAGACTTACTGGTGAGGCATTTGCAAATCAGAGGATGGGAGATAAATCCAACAAAAATGCAGGGCCTTCCACCTCAGTGAAATTTGTAACTGTGGGGCATATCAAGATAACCCTTCTAAGGTGAAAGATAATCCTAGTTGAGATCTTTGGATTTTGAAGGCAACATGTTTCTCATTTCAGTATGTTACACCAGTCCATTTACCAAGTGCCGAGAAAAGGTGCTAGTTTTGAGTGGGAACCTGAACAAGAGGAGGCTCTATGGCAGGTCCAGGTTGCTGTGCAAGCTGCCCTACCACTTGGGCCACATGATCCAGCCGATCCAATGGTTCTGGAAGTGTCAGTGGCAAATAGAGATGCTGTCTGGAGCCTTTGGTCGGCCTCTTTCTCTATAGGAGAATCACAACACAGACCCTTAGGATTTTGGAGCAAAGCCTTAACCAGCCACTGTAGATAACTACTCTCCTTTTGAGAAATAGCTTTTAGCCTACTACTAGGCCTTAGTAGAGACTGAACATTTAGCCATCAACCACCAAGTTATCATGAGACCTGAGTTGCCTATCATAAGCTGGGTGTTGTCTGGCCCACCAAGCCATAAAGTTTGGCATGTGCAGCAGCATTCCATCATAAAATGGAAATGGTATATAAGATATAGGGCCAGAGCAGGTCCTGAAAACACAAGTAAGTTAAATCAGAAAGTGGGCCAAATGCCCATGGCCCTCACTTCTGCCACATTACATTCTCTTCCCCAGACCAGAGCTATAACCTCTTGGGGAGTTCCTTACAGTTAATTTCCTGGGGAGAAGAAAAATTCAGGCCTGGTTAACGATGGTTCTGCACGATATGCAGGTACCATCCAGAAGTGGACAGCTGCAGCAATACAACCCCTTTCAGGAATGTCCTTAAAGGACAGTGGTAAGGGGAAAGCCTCCCAGTGGGTGGAACTTCAAGCAGTGCACCTGGTTGTTCATTTTGCTTGGAAGGTTTGCTGGCCAGAGGTATGTTTATATACTGACTCATGGGCTGTGCTAATGGTTCTGGATGGTCAGGGATTTAGAAGGGACATGAAAAAAAAATTTTCCTTTGTCAGTAAGGAAAATTACTGACAAAGAGACCTGGGGAAGAGTTATGTGGATAAACCTTTCTGAATGGGCAAAGAACATGAAGATATTTGTGTCCCATGTGAATGCTCACCAGAGGGTGACTTCAGCAGAGGAAGGTTTTAATAATCTAGTGGATAAGATGATCCATTCTGTAGTGTCACAGTCAGGTTCATGTATCAACTTGGCCAGGTCGTGGTGCCCAGTCATCTGGTCAGGCAAGCACTGGCCTGTATGTTGCTATGAGGACATTTCATGGACTTAAATCATGATTACATTGGCTGCATCCACAGCTAATTGCATTTGTAATCAACCAAGCAGAGTGTCTTCTGCAATGAGTGATGCTCAGTCTAATCACTGGAAGTCTTTTAAGGAGGATTCAGAAGAGACAGTCACTCTTCCTGCTTCAGCCAGTGAGCCTCTCCTGTGGAGTTTGTCCAGACCGTTCATAGGAGTCACCAGCTTCAGAGCCTGCCCAATGGATTTTGGACTCTTCCATTCTCACAGTTGTCCAGCCAGCCTCTCCTGAGAGTTCGTTGAGGAATATCATCAGAGTTACCAGCTTGCGGCCTGCCCTAGAGACCTTGGACTCTACATTCCCATAGTTACATGAAACACTTTTATAAATATTATGTCTATGGATATCTCCTGCTGATTCTGTTTCTCTAGAGAACCCTTGCTAATGCATGTGAATACCAACCAGACACTTTCCACAGCAACTCCTGTCATTGCCCAATGGGCTCATGAACAAAGTGATCATGGTAATAGGTATGGAAGTTATGCATGGGCTCAGCAACATGGACTTCCACTCACCAAGGCTGACCTGGCTATGGCCACTGCTGAGTGCCCAATCTGCCAGCAACAGAGAACCACACTCAGTCCCTGATATGGCACCATTACACAAGGTGATCAGCCTGCTACCTGGTGGCAGGTTGATTAAATTGAACCACTTCCATCATGGAAAGGGCAGCAATTTGTTCTAAATGGAATAGAAACATAGTCTGGATATGGGTTTGCCTTCCCTGCACATAATGCTTCTGCAAAAACTATCATCCATGGACTTACAGAATGCCTTATCCACTGTCATGGTATTCCACACAGCATTGCTTCTGATCCAGGAACCCACTTCACAGAAGATAAAGTGTGGGAATAGGCATATACTCATGGAGTTCTCTGGTCTTAGCATGTTCACCATCACCCAGAACAGTGGAATGTCCTTTTGAAAACCCAATTACGGTGCCAACTAGGTGGCAATATCTTGCAGGACTAGGGCATTGTTTTCTAGGAGGCTGTGCATGCTCTGAGTCCAATATATGGCCAGGATTCATGGGTCCAGAAATCAAGGGGTGGAGATGGGAGTGACACCCCTAGTGATCCACTAGAAAATTTTTTGTTTCCTGTCCCTGAAACCTTAAGCTCTGCTGATCTACAGGTCTTTGTTCCAAATGGAAGAGGGCTTCTACCAGGAGACATAACGATTCCATTGAACTGGAAGTTAAGATTGCTACTGGCCACTTTGGGCTTCTCATGCCACTGAATTAACAGGCATGAAAGGGGATTACTGTTCTGTCTGGGGTGACTGATCCTGACTATCAAAGAGAAATAGGACTGCAACTACACAGTGGAGGTAAAGAAGAGTTTTCCTGGAATACAGGAGATCCCCTAGGGCATCTCTTAGTACTACCATACCCTGTGATTAAAGTCAATGGAAAGCTGCAACAACCCAATCCAGACAGGACTACCAAAGTCCCAGAAACTTCAGGAAAGTTTCTGGGTCACCCCACTTGGCAAAGAACCATGGCTAGCTGAAGTGCCTGCTAGGGTAAAGGGAACATGGTATGGGTAGTAGAAGATGGTGGTGATAAATGTGAACTATGACCACATTACCAGTTACAGAAATGAGGACCGTGAGTGTATATTTACTTTTTTTGTTATGTTTTTTGCATTTGTACATAAGCAGATATCCTGTTTTCCTCTTATCATATGATATAAGTTGGATTGTTCATATTATAGTATTTAAGTCATAGGATATGAAGTTTAAGAGTGAATGTTATTTAAGGACTTGTACCCTACTCTGGTGCTATAGTTTGCTAGCTGCCAGAATGCAACACACCGGAAATGGATTGGCTTTCTGTAAAAGGGGAATTATTTCATTAGTTCTTCAGAGGAAAGTCAGCTAACTTTCAACTGAGGTTCTTTCTTATGCGTGAAGGCACAGGGTGATCTCTACTGGCCTTCTCCCCAGGCCTCTGGGTTCCAACAACTTTCCCTGCGGTGATTCCTTTCTGCATCTCCAAAGGCCTGGGCTGAGCTGTGAGTGCTGAGATGAGGTATGCTGAGCTGCTTGTGCTGTGCTATGTTAAGCTCTCTCATTTATGCACCAGCCAATTAAATCAAACATCATTCATTGCAGCAGGCACGCCTCCTAGCCGACTGCAGATGTAATCAGCAAGAGATGAGGGTCACACACCATTTGCTCATATCCACAGCAATAGATCTAGGCACCTTCACCTGGCCAAGTTAACAACTGTACCTAACTACCACATCTGGAGATATGTAGTATGTTTCCAGTTGTACACATGACAGTTGAGTATTGTTAGGTGAAACATATGTCTGCTATTGTGCTCTATTTGGAAATTAAGTGCATTGCAAGGTGATGTACATAGCTGCCAAGTTGATAAGGGGTGGACTGTGATGGTTAGGTTCTGGTGTCAACCTGGCCAAGCGATTACACCCAGTTGTCTGGTCAGACAAGCACTGGCCTCACCATTGCTGCACGGATATTTTGTGGCTGGTTGATAAGCTGGGAGGCTGGTGTATCAAATCATCAGTCAGTTGACTGTGTCTCTGGCTGATTACATCTGTGATCAGCTAAGGCCTGTCTCCCACAAATGAGAAAATCCAATCAGTTGGAGACTTCTAAGAAAGAAGAGAGACTTTTTCACTGCTTCTTCAGTCAGTGAGCCTCTCCTATAGAGTTTGTCCAGTCTCTTCATTGGAGTTGCCAGCTTTACTGCCTTCCCTGCAGATTTTGGACTCTTCCATTCCCCTGGTTGGGGGAGACACTTTTATAAATCTCATATTTACAGATCTCTCCTGTTAGTTCCATTTCTCTTAGAGAACCCTGATTAATACAACTATTGTTAGGTTTTCACATTTTAATATGAAGCCATTTTGTTCAGTGGTTCCTGATTGACCACCATTTGAGCAAGTATAGTTGAAAATATTGCTCCAGGTTTCAAAAGAGGAAAATAAGAATCTAGTACATTAAGCACTTGTTGCAACTCCTTTTCCATGTCGTGAAAGTCAGTTTCTCTTGCTCACACTGATCAATTTTTATCTTTTTACTTCTTTCTGCCAGAAGAGCAGAAATCAGACCCTTTGGGGATGTCACCCTCTCCCCTACTGTTCTCTCCAACCAGAGGCAAACTTTCTCCTACTTCCCAGAGCCTCTCAGAGGTGGTGAGGTCAGCCTGTTCCTTGGAATCTAGAACCATTTCCAGAATCTTGAACTTCTATGACCTCTCAGGGTCTCCTCATGTGAGTTTTTTTCACCTCTGCTGCTTCCTAGAGCCCTAGCAGCTGGCACTGTGTCTAGTACACAATAGGTGGCCAGTCACAATTGAACTAAACTGATACTAACTCCTGGAAAAGTCTTACATGACCACATCCAGCCCAATATTAATATCCCAGAGGTCCATGCTCTTATTCTTCCTATCAATGTCAAATAAATCAGCACCTTTATCCTGTCACATGCCCCCTCTACCCACCTCTTACCTGTTTTGGACTACAGGTGGATTTTCTGTCATATTTCCTTCCCTTCTAATCACTTTTATTTGCCTTCTCCTCAGGTCTACACTCTTCTCTTAAAACATGCAGACATGTGCCTTATGGATACAAAAACAACTTTTATTTTACCTTTCTGCTCTTTCCAAAATGTACTATGATGTCTTCTTTTAGCCTAAATCCAAGAACTCTATAATCACTCACTTCAGCCAACTCCTCATTGTGAAGGCAGTGTCGGAGGAAAAGGCAAAGAGGAAGTACATGCTACCCCCAACTTCTCAGAAGTGTAAAGCTAGTGTTCCACTTATCTATTGTGGCTTAAACAACAACCATTTCCTTATATGTCACAAGTTTTTGGGTCAGGAGTGTGGGCAGGGCTCAACTGAGTGATATCTCTGTTTTATTTACAATGATGGAGATGTTCAGCTGGAGGATAGGGCTTATCAGAGGGAAGTCCAACATGGCTTCATCCTCATGTCTGGTGCCTTGGTGAGAAGGGCTGGAAGTGCCTGTTTTGGGGGCCTCTCCAGCATCCAACCTCCGAGAAGTTGGACTTCTTTCATGATGGCCCAGGGCTCCAAGAATCAGTGTTCCAGTGAACAAGGCAGAAGCTGGAAGAGCTTTTATAATTCAGTCTTAGAAGTCACATAGCATCAGTTCTGTCATATTCTTTTGGTGAAAACATTCACAAGTTTGTCCAGATGCAAGGGGAGGGGACATGGACCCCCTCTTTCTTCATGGGAGGGTTGTCAAATAATTTGCAGTCATGCTTTAAATCTCCCACAGTGCAAAAAGAATCACCTACAGTGGGTGAAGAATCCATGGGTAGGGTTGAGGTGAAGGTTGCAGTTAACCCATTGATAGCAGAGGTTCACAAGAGTTGGCAAGGAATAATGCCTCTTGTGCATTTTAGTTCTGTTATACCTAATGTTCTTCACCAGTCTCTAACCTAATAACTGTACCCCCTAATAACTCCAGTTTCACACCGCAATTACTCAACCATAGTTGCACTTCCTATGATGACAATAATGTTAGACCCGAATCCAATAGTTGCTTTTTATTTTTTGGTCTGCTTGACATGTCTTCTGAACTTGACACTAGTCAAGACCCAACCCTCCTTCAGTGTATTTTCAAGTACCATAGTCTATAGCTGGATATGCTACCTTTTCTTCTCCTATCTCTACTTCTGACAAGCTCATTCCTCCCAGCCATGACCCTGGGTCACTCCATAATTTGGCCCTTGACCCCTCTGCCCCAGTTTCATTATACTTGCTACCATATAAAGGACATCCACTCTCATCCATATTGCTAACTCCAGAATACCTCCCAGCTCTTGAGTTCTCACTATCTTGGGATATTATATTCAGTTTACTATGGTAGCTTCTATGTAAATATCAACACTATCTCTAATCTCCAATAATTCCAGAAATTGTTGTCTCTAAAATCACTCCCCTCTCCAACTGCATCATGACAATCACTTAGCACCATCATGGAGACTGCTACCCAAGTGCTTAATCATAGGGTCTTTGGAAAATCTTTGACTCCACCTCTAATCATTCATAAAGCTGTATAGTCTGTCAGAATAAATGTGGCATTTGTGCAAGAGCACTCTAGATGGTGGTGACATGAATTCACACTCCAACTAAATATTCAGGGCCTGTTGTAAACTGATCTCATTTGGCTTTTGTAGTTGCATCTTTTGCCAGCTTCTTACTTGCCTCTCCCCTTCTTCCAAGTCAGGCAGACCAATAGAATGCATTCTAATATATTTACTCTGCTTTCCCCCAAATCTTTCCCCTCACACATGCCACTTACTTGCCTCAATTGATCTTTATTTCAACACGTGTTTGCCAAGCAGAAAACCCAGTCTCCTCCTCCCTGTTTATTAAAACAACAAAATAACTTTTTGTTCTTGAAGCCTACCCAAACTTCAATATTTGAAAGTTCCTCAAAACTGGCTTCATAGCTTAATGAGGGTTTTGTACATTATTCTCTAGGAGTTTCATGTCTTATTCACCCTGAACATGAAAAGATGGACTCTATGACTTGAGTGAACTCTTTCTTGGGCTCAGTTCTGTGTTGGGTAGCAGCAGAATATGGATTCCAGTAACATGTAAAGGCTTTTGGCTTATCTGAGAGTTTCTGGAAGCTGGAACTTGATCCTTTCCCCTTCCCTTTTCCTTCCTCCTATTTCCCATATTTTCCTACTATGGTTTTTTAAAAAGACATTTTTAATTTTCTTTTCAAAAGAATAAAGAAATGCTCACAATAAATTGTTACAACAAGGATAAAAGTGGGAAAAGCTTTCCATCCCCAGACTAAGCCCACCTCCTCACCCCATGATATACACATATTACAAAATTTAATTTATTATGATAAGTAAGTTAGCAACAGGATTTCAGACTCAGGATAGTTCTGGAAGTACGTTTGACACAGGTGGAAACAAAAGCCTGAGTAAAAACAATTTGCTCATTGTCACTCAGCTGGTAAGTGGCAGAGTATAATGTGGAGCAAAGCACCAACTGTCAGGGTCTTCTCCACTGCATCCCTATGAAAGGCAATTAAAAGGAGCAAGTGATAGCACAGGCTTTAGCAATTTACTATTCAATATTATCCCATTTGGCATCTTCCTGCAAAAACACATGATCAAATGAAACCATTTTGTTTCTTGTAAAAGTTCAGATTGTTCTCAGTTTTTCCTGGGGACTTTCCCAAGTCTGAATTTGGTAGTTGGAAAGAAACAGGAAACAAAATGAGTGAGGAATTGAAAGGAGAGGAAGGGAAGCAGGAAAGGCTTTATGGTGCCACCAAGCTAATCAGGTTTCTGGGAAACATCTTCCTGAAGGGCTCCTGCTCTGCAGAATTTTTTATCAGAATCTCTGAGCTCATACTTGATGGGAATTTCCCACCTGCTTCCCTCCCAGATGAGGGTGCAAGCCAAGGGTAACAGAGACTCAGGAGGTACCTCAAGTGTCAGCGGCACACCCTCCCTCTGATGGACCCCAAACCGAGTGCAGGTGGCAGCAAGGTGTGGGGTGAGGACTTACGGAGGTGAAGGGCAGCTCCAGTGGTACCAAGAGAGGATGCGGGAAGGATAGACTAAGCCTACTTAAAATGAGGCCTAAGAGTTACCCCTAGAGAACCTCTCTTGTTGCTCAGATGTCACTTCTCTCTCTCTCTAAGCCAACCTGGCAAGTGAACTCACTGCCCTCCCCTCCTACGTGGGACATGACTCCCAGGGTGTAAATCTCCCTGGCAACCTGGGACAGAACTCCCATTATGAGCCGGGACCTGGCATCAAGGGATTGAGATAGGCTTCTTCACCAAAAGGGGAAAGAGAGAAATGAGACAAAATAAAGTGTCAGTGGCTGAGAGATTTCAAAGAGTAGAGGTTATTCTTATGCATTATATAGATATCCTTTTTCAGTTTATGGTGTATTGCAGTGGCTAGAGGGAAGTACCTGAAACTGTTGGGCTGTGTTCCAGTAGCCTTGATTCTTGAAGATGATTATATAAAGATACAACTTTTATAATGTGACTGTATGATTGTGAAAACCCTGTCTGGTGCTCCCTTTATCCAGGCTATGTACAGATGAGTAAAAAAATATGGATAAAAAACAAATAAATAATGGAGGAGCAAAGGGTAAAATTAATTGGGTAGATGAAATTACTAGTGGTCAATGAGGAGGAGGGGTAAGAGGTATATGATGTTTGAGGTTTTTCTTTTTATTTCTTTTTCTGGAGTAATATAAATGTTGTAAAAATGATCATGGTGATGAATATACAACTGTGGGATGATACTGTGGACCAGTGATTGTACACCATGTATGGAATGAATGTGTGTGAAGATTTTTCAGTAAAAATATTAAGGAAAAAAAGAGAGAGGATGCAGGGCGGAGAGGTAGAGGGCTTAAATACTTTTTTATCATCACAATCAACTTTTTTTTCCTTCTTTATTTGTAAACAATAAAATATATACAAAAAAAGCTATAAATTTCAAAGCACAGCACCACAATTAGTTGTAGAACCTATCTCAGACTTTGACATGCTTTACAATTTCACAATTTTAGGTTTTTACATCTAGCTGCTCTAAAACACTGGAGACTTAAAAGAGATATCAATTTAATGATTCAGCATTCATATTCATTTTTTAGTCCTATCTTCTATATATAATTCCACCATCACCTTTGATCTTTCCATCTCTCTTTAGGGGTGTTTGGGCCATGGCATATCTAAATTTTTGATATTGGAAGGCTCTGTCACTAATGTGGGTAGGGAGATGGAACTATCTGATGTTCCGGAGAGGCTGGGCTAGGTGTCAGGACTTATCTGGACCAGGGGCCCATAGATGAGACCTATTGATAAGATTATTTCATTGGTCTCATTCAAGGTGGGTCTTAATCATCTTACTGTAGTTCTTTATAAGATGATAAAAGAGATGAAATTTAGAGAAGCACATAGGGAAAAGCCTGCAAGAAGTTAGAGGGCCCACAAAAGTTCAGAGAGGAAGCCACTGGAACCAAAAGCTGAAAGCAAGGAAACCCAGGAGAGAAGAACCAGCAGAGGCTGGCCATGTGCCTTCCCATGTGACAGAGGTGTCCCAGCTGCCAGCAGCCAGTCTTCAGAGTCCAGGTATCATCCTGTTTATGCCTTGAATTGGACATTTTCACAGCCTAAGAACTGTAAATTTTAAGTTAATAAATCTCCATTGTAAGAGCCAACCTATTCCTGGTATACTGCATTCTGGCAGCTTTAGCAAACCAAAACAGGCATAGTCCTTCTCATCCTACTGCTTTAAAGGTTCTGGAGAGTTCATGGAGGGGGGTGGGAGGTATGTTTAAAGTTGCTTTGAAGCCAAAGAATGAATGTATATGGGGGAGGCACTGCTGAGAAGAGAAATGAACTGCAAATAGGAACACAGTGGAAAAACTCTTGGCTTAATGTTTCTCCACAAAGGACAGCCTGATGCCAGTCCTTGTTTTCCTCACCAGGTAGGACCCTTTTATTCAATTTTCACTTCACTCTGACTTGTAGGTAACTTTCTCATTTCCAGATCCAAGGGAAATGCCAGAAATTCAGTGCTATTAGGTATAAAGGTTTCCTGGGAGCAACTGCCTCTCCGGCAAAAACAAAGACCAGTGAAACTCTGCTATCTTTCAGAAACAAGAAAGTTTTGCCTCTCTTTGAATAGGACGCTATGATATTGCCCAGAGTTTTTCACCACAGGGAAAATAATTAAGCAACTAGCACCCTAGGGGCAGACAGCCAGGGAGATAAGGCCTCAGCATAGCTCTGTTTAAAAAAAAAAAGAAACACACAGGGTGGTGGTCTTCATAAAAAATTGGCAAGTAAACATCCTTTGAATTCTGCTCTCCCCCATTTCAGCTTGGTACTCACTGTTCATAGGAAGTAACATGTGTAAGATCACTCTGCTAGTAAATATCAGAGGCTCTTTCCTGTAGATCAGAAAAACCAGAGAGAAGGAGATATGCTGAAGGTAAAATGAATATTAGAAATGACTACCTAGGTAGATTTAATCATTTTTCTTTGCGTAATCTCTGCATACCATAACTTTATAGGATAACTCATAAATATTATTTATACAAATATGTGAATGTACACGTGGACTTCCAAAATGAAGATAAAGGCTGGATGTTACTAGGTCAGTACTGCATTGCCATGTTTATAGATGAAGTGAGAAGAAACACAAGGATATAAAAGCTGTCCATTCAGATGGTCTTCTTCACAGTTTGGCTGTTCTAACCAAGCTGGGTACTTTAGGCATGAGATTAGTGTGATGTATTTAGCAGTATTCCATTTTATGCCTACTCAATTCATTTAATAAGCTTTATTGAGCTGCAGTGTGCCAGATACTGTTAAGATGTACAGAGTACAGAGATGGATGTCTCTCCAAGTGGGTGTTTCAGAGTATGGGATTTGTGGAGAGAAGTCAATAGATAACTATACACCATGTTAAGTGCTATGTTAGAAGCAATTACAGGATGTTGACAACACTGAAGAGGAATATTTAACCCAGTCTTGGGGACATGGTCATAGAAGATGTTCCTGAAGAGTTGATGTTGGAATTGAGTCTAGAAGAACCAATAGGGGTAAATCCAGTTGAAGTGGAGAGAAAATACATTCCAAACAGAGTAAAAGCTATGTACAAAGATTCAGATAGGAGTGGAGAAAACACATAGAGCATAGAGGGAGGACATGTTGGTGAAGAGGAAGAGATGAAATCAGAAAGGAAGGAGAAAGGAGCCAGATCCCAAAAGGTCATGTAGGCCATGCTGAGGAGTTTGAATTTTATCCTTAAAGTGATGGAAAATCATTGATAAATTTTAAGTAGAGGAGTTGCATTTTGAAATTTGTATTCTCTACTGTAGAGAAGTATGTAGAAAAGGGGTAAGAGAGGTAAGTTAGAAGGTAAGAAATGATCCAAGTATAACCTAAAACAATGGCAATAGGAAAGATCCAGGAAGTAAAACTGACTGAACACGGAACAACAGAAAGTAAGGAATAAGGGAAAGGTAGGAGTATATGATGATTTACAAGTTTCTGGCCCAAGATACCATTCATGAGGAAGGGAATGTAGAAACTATCTGTTCTAGTTTGCTAGCTGCCAGAATGCAATATACCAGAAACAGAATGGCTTTTTAAAAAGGGGAATTTATTAAGTTGCTAGTTTACAGTTCTAAGGCCATGAAAATGTCCCAATTAAAGCAAGTCTAAGAAATGTCCAAATTAAGGCACCAACAAGAGGTTACCTTCACTCAAGAAAGGCCGATGAAGTTCAGGGTCTTTCTCTCAACTGAAAAGACACATGATGAATATGGCAACCTCTGGTAGCTTTCTCTCCAGGGTTCTTGTTTTAATGAAGCTCCCCCAGGGGCATTCTCCTTCTTAATCTCCAAAGGTTGCTGGCTGGTGGACTCTGCCTTGTGGCTCTCTCGTCTTTCTAAAAAAAGGACTCTCTTCAAAATGTTTCGTCTTTTAAAGGATTCCAATAAACTAATCAAGCCCCACCTGCAATAGTGGAGTCACATCTCCCTCTCATCCAAGGTTAATAGCCACAACTGGGTGAGCCACAACTCCGTGGAGATAACCTAATCAAGTTTCCAACATACAGTATTGAACAGGGATTAAAAGAAAAGGCTGCTCCCAGAAGATTGGATCAGGATTAAAACATGGCTTTTCTAGGATACATAAATCCTTTCAAATTGGCACACCATCTTAGTGGGAAAATGAGAAATTATCTTTAAGACATGTAGACAGGTAATGTCCAGTAGGTGCATGCTCTTAGAAGTAAGATCTGGGCCAAATTCCAGGGAGTAGCAGGAGGGAAGGCTCCAACAGAGAAAAGTGATGGAACATGATAAGGACTGAAGAGTGATCATTAGACCTAGCAAACAGAAGCTCATAGATCTCCTCAGCAAAAATAGCTTCAGTGGATTAGTGTGAGTGGAAGCTGAATTACAGAGAGGGTGGAGGAAGGAGTGGGCCATGAGAAGTGAAGATATAGAATACAGTCTCTCTCCTTAGGAGTTCAACATGGGAAAAGAATCAGGGACTGGAAGGCCAAGGAAGGGTTGGAGATTAGAGGAAAGGATAAGTGCATCAAGATAAGATTATAAATGTTGGCCAAAAGTGGAGGGAATGGTGTTCTAGTTTGCTAGCTGCTGGAATGCAATATACCAGAAACGGAACGGCTTTTAAAAGGGGAAATTTAATAAGTTGCTAGTTTACAGTTCTAAGGCCGAGAAAATGTCCCAATTAAAACAAGTCTATAGAAATGTCCAATCAAAGACATCCAGGGAAAGATACCTTGGTTCAAGAA
>PVIY010046261.1:0-18577 GCA_004026745.1 Myrmecophaga tridactyla | reverse complement strand
GGGGGTGGGGCAGGGCAGTTAAGGGAGGTGGCTAGCAATTTATTTCAGGGGGAGTATTCAGAAACTCACATTGGCTAAATATCTCAGCTATATCCCTCAGTGCACACACCAAAAAAAAGACTGAATAAATCTCCATCAGTCTCACTGCTGGGTCTGTCTTTCTCCTTCCCAGGTAGAGGGGTTATTTGGGTAGCTTTTCAAACCCCAAGAAACAGGTGCTATTTATCGAGCATACTATGTGCTGGGCCCTGTATCCACAGGATCTCGTTTAATCCCGAAGTAAGTACTATTATTATATGCTCTGGAATGGACACTCCATGAGAACAAGGCCTTGGCCTATTTTTTGCTCTACTCTCAGTATGTAGAATATTGCCTGATACATGTTAGACATTCGATATCTATTCAATAAACTTCTTAAATGAATGCCCATTGTACAGATGTGGAGACTGAGGCTTGGAGAAGTTATGTGACCTACCCAATTTCCCAGCAAATAAGTGGAGGAGTCAGGATGCAAACCCAGGTCTTCTGAGCCCAAGCTTATGTTGCTGCCCCGCCCCCCCCTTTGTTCGGGTTCCCTCTCCTGCCCACAGCGATTCCAGGTACTCCTTCAGACACCACCTCTTCTGGGCCTACCAGGTTCCCGACGCCCAGACAGTGACTCAACCACCTTGAAGGCAGGGAGGAGGTGACGCTTGACACTCCCCAGCCCAGGTGCTGGGGGTGCAGGGGTGGAGGGGCAGAGACTCAACTTCTGGGACTGGACAGGGGGTGGAGACTTCTTTGGGGCCAGGTTCTGGGGCTAACAGTACTCCCTGGAAAGGGCCCTGGCTCCAGAAGTGGGGCTAGGGCCTGGGGAAGGTGAAGAGGGAGGCAGAAAGGGTAGAGGGGTCTCCACCTGCCAGGGTGGCTGGGCATGCAGAGGAGCAGCTGGGTGGTCTCTGCTGGGCAGCTGGAGGGCCAGCTCCTGCCAGACCCGCGAGGCCCCCCAGCTAATACCTCTGCTGTCAGGCCCAAGTGGACTGGGCATCATGTATGTTGGGGGGCAACCCAGACATCCATGGGGCATCTAGGAACACCACCCAACCCGGCTCCTGGGGACTCCGTCGGCTCAGGGGAATGCTTTCATCCCTGACGCTCCTGAAGCCAGGTACCATTACCTCCTGCAGGCAGACAAGAGACAGGCTCCTTCCTCTTGGACTCTACCCAACAAATTCATTCCCCAGCCTCCGATGTGTCAGGAATATGCCTGTGTTCTTCCCATTCCTTCCTTCCAGAGTGCCAACTTCCCATTTGTCTCAACGTTGCTGTTCTCTCCACCAGCTTGTCACAGTCATCCAGCACCCATCCAGGCCTGGGTTTCACTCCCTCCTCCGGATTCTCCTGGCACCCGCAGCCTATCTGTATCACTCATTTGACACTTGCCATGGGTTGCCTTGCACAGTAGCACTTAGTTTCTTGTAGAGGTCCTATTTTCCCAACTATATTTTAAAAAATTATCAATGTATTTGAACAGTTGTTACATGCACATGCTTCAAAATTCAGATGTACCACAGAGTATTTACACACAGAAAAAATAAGTTTCTTGTCCTTCCTGGTCTCCTAGGCATCTTGTTCCCTTCTTGGCAGCCACCACAGTTAATGACTAAGTTTTCCTTCCAGAGAGATCTACATATATCCAAATGTGTATATGCACATTTTATATACCCTTTGCTCTGTGAGTTGCTTTTTTTTCACTTAATAAATCTAGAAGATGGTCCATATCTGTATATTTAGATATGTCTCAGTCTTTTTGATGGCTGTATAGTATTCCATTGCATTGCATTTCATCATTTATTCAACCAGTTTGCTCTTAATGTGTATTTAGGTCATTTCCAACCTTGTGATATTAAAAAGAATGATGCTGCCCATGACCTTGTATATACTTCTTGGCACCCAGGATCAATCATACATTCTTAGAATTGAAATTTCTGGGTCAAGGCGATACACCCTTAATTTCCATATACCCCATAGTGCTCTCTGTAGAGGTTACATCAAGTTAGCCCACCACTACCAATGTATGAGAACGCCTGTGCCCAGGGACTTGTTCATATAATGGATTAAATTTCTCATCTTTGTCAATCCTCTGATAAACGAAAGTATTTTACTGCAGCTGTTATTAATAATTCTCTCGTCATGTACGAGACTGGCCATCTTTTCACATATTTAAAAACCACTGTTTCCTTCTCTGTAAACTGCATTGTCCTTCACTCTTTTTTTTATTGGATTATTTGTCCTTTCTTATTAACTTGTTGGAAATCTTTGTGAACAGAAAGGAAATTAGCCCCACATCTGCAAGATGTGTTCCATCTAATTTCTCCCCAGTAGTCATGTGTCTATTTCACAACTAAATTTTCATCTCCTTGAGTCCAGGGACTGTGAGCTAATTCTCTTTGTATTCCTATTCTCAATAAACACCCTATAGATAGTAGGTGCTAGACAAATGTCTGTTGAGATAAGAGAAGAAGAAAGAGAGATTTGGAAGATTTTGTAGCAATCTAACCTAGCCTACTCCTTCCTCATATATCAAGTCTAAACTTTATTCTTTGGGCCAGTTAGGACTCTTGCTGTAAACAGCAGCCAACTAACTCTGGCAAATTAAAAAAAAGAAAGAAAGAAAAAAGATGTTGGCAATATATCAACGCAAAGGCTGACAAGTCTCAGCACATAGGCAGCCACCAAAGGAAGCTGGGAAGCCAGAACCACAGTCAAGGTAAGGGCCCAGGACCACCTGCTTAGGAGACCCCTGTCCCCTCGGCCCCCTACAGTGAACCCCCCTCCTACCCCAGCACCAATTCTGGCACTTCCTCCTCCGGACACTGGAGGGTGCTGCTGGCTCTGCAGCCACCAACGCAGGAATGCATTTTCAACTGCCCTGCTTCTGGGTGACTTGCTCCAGATTCAAAGTCCCAGTTAGAGCATCCAGTGGCAGAGCTTCTGCCTTGCCTGAATTATTACACCCTGAAATCTGGGAGAGCAAGAATCGAGGCTTTGTGGCAAGTAGTGGCCTGCCTCCCATCAAGGTCCCTGCAGTGGGAATTACCCAGACGTAAGGCTGGAGGCTCAGCTACTGCACAGCCAGGAAAACGGGACAAAGACACACCACCAACTTCCCTCATTTTCAGCTCAAGCTCTTTTTTGGGGGAAGACTTTCTGGTCACCCAGTCTAAACTCACTTTTCTGGACTTGCATAACCATTACTGCTTGGGCATATCATAATGACAAAGAGTTTAGTCCTAATAATAATACCTACCCTGTACCATGTCTCTTTTGACTTTCAAATAATCCTAGGTGTTGTTATGATGGTTCCCATTTTACACGGGGAAAAACCTGTAAGTCAAGCTTCCATTTTACAGGGGGAGTTTTTGGAGGTTTGCCCAAGTTACACAGCTACTAAGTGGAAACGCAAGGTTGCAAGCCCAAAGTGGGCTATACCAATGGGCTGGTATCTTATCAAGTAGGAGTGCCACCAGGGCAGGGATTGGGCCACGTTCTTACACAGCCTGCCAGCTTGCAGCAGATATTCAAGATTGTGGGCTGGGCTAGATACCAAGCAGGAGCCTGTTCCAGAAGGTTCCCTAACCTTTCCAGTAAGTCTGAAGCCAGAAATCATTTTGAGGTGAAATAGGCCTACTCGAGGTCACTTTTGGAAGAAAAACCTTGAATCTGGGGACTCCCTTTTCACTGTTTCCTTTAACACCACTTCCTCCAAATGTGTCAAAACTGTCCATGGAGGTTGTCACGATTTAATCCCCCACGGATATTTTTGAACCCGACTATTGCCCTAATACACGAGTGAGGGGGGTAAAATAAGACAATCTCTGTCCTGTGGGTTTTATATTTTAGCAGGAGAGGCAATGTTCAAGAAATAATCAAATAAATGCTGACTTGTAGCTCTGACAAGTGCAATAAATGAGGTGCTACGAGCTGCTACACAAGGCAGGTCTGACCTAGTCAGGGACTTCAGAGCAGCCTCGGGAGCACGTGGGCTGGAGCAAGAAAGGGAGAACCCGGAGGAGTTAGCCCCGAGGGGACCCCGCGAGGCCTTGAGGGGGCTGTTTCGTCTGCGACCAGTAACCCTCCATCAGCGAGAACGTTGGAAAGAAAGCAGTCGAGGACTACCGCAGCTCGTTCGCTGGCTGCAGCTGCTCTGCGTCCGCGCGACGTCCGCACATCCGACCGCCGCCGGCCACGGTCTCCCCTCAAGGGAGGGGGTTGACGTCATCACGGTGCCTGCCCCAAATAACTGGCACCGCCTCCGTTTCCCGGCAGCCCTCGCGGCAGCCTCCCTCAGCCCCCGCCCCCCGCCCGGGGTGACAGGCCGAGCCGGCCTCCTGTGCGTCTCTAGTAGTTTCCGTGTCGCTGACGCATGCTTGCTCGGCCAGCTGGGCCGGGCGCGTCCTACGCAGCTGCCGCGAGCCGGGCAGCGGGTGCCAGACGGTTCCCGGCGGGGACAGGGGCGGGGAGCCGCAGGAGGCCAGGGACTGCGGGCGGAGGAGGTGCGGGCGGGGGGCCCCGGGCAGGCTGGGGTCCCTGGGCCGGGTTGTCGGAGTGAGGGAGCGCCCATAGGGCTCCCCGGGCCCGGGCACCGAGATAGCCGGTGGCGCCGGCCTGCGCGGGCAGATGCTACTGCCGGAGGGAGCCTAGTCACCGGCCGCAGGCAGAGCCTAGAGGGCTCGGCCTCCACCCAGGAGCGTTCCTCGCCACCCGGGGAGGTCTTTTGGTTCTAATTGCCTGACTCCTTTCCTGCAGCCTCAAGGAAGCCCGTCTGACGATTGACGAGTTGCCATGGCATCCTACTACGAGATCCTGGACGTGCCCCGAAGTGCGTCCGCTGATGACATCAAGAAGGCGTAAGTGCCTCCGCTGCGCGTCAGGAAAGCTCTCGCGGCTCACACATCCCCTCCCCCCACGCCCACCACCACCACTGCGGCCCTCCAGAAGCAGTGCTGAGGGAACCAGGTCTTTAGATTGAGGGGTTACCTCAGACAGTGAAACCTGTAGGGAGGAAGGAAAACCCTGGAAAAGTTGAAAGTGAAAGTTAATGGAATGAAGTCCTGCTGGGAGCCAGCCCTGTGAGTCCTTCTCCAGCTGATCCTCCGTTTTCCTCCCCTCCTTTCCTCTTCCTGCCCCCATTCCCTAGATGTGGGCTGTGTCAGGATGCAGCACCAAGATGCCCAGGCTCTTCCCCCAGGAGGAACCAAAGAACCTGTCCCCTCCATGGCATCATGTATCCCCAACCAGGGAGGAGTTAGGGTTAGGACTTTCTCACCCTCATTATCATCAACTAATAATAATACATGTAGTCTAACCACTGGTTTGCAGTCTGGGAGATACAGGGACCTGGAGGTCAGGCTCTCTGGTAGCTGGTGAGACCTGAATGGTAAAGGGACAATGGTGAGTTAATGAGAAAATAGGTCATTCCATTCCCTGATCCCCTGACCCTCTCCTCTGGGCCCTCTTCTCACAGGTATCGGCGGAAGGCTCTCCAGTGGCACCCAGACAAGAACCCAGATAATAAAGAGTTTGCTGAGAAGAAGTTTAAGGAGGTGGCCGAGGCATACGAAGTACTATCTGACAGTAAGGGCCTGGGGCAGGGCAGAGCACAGTCCATCACCCCCACTTCATACCCCTATCAGTGATCACTCCTTCCCCAAACCATGCCTCCATGCCTTTCTCCAACCTGGCATTCTAGGTGTCCCCTCCCAGAGAGACTTCTGGACTCTTTTTTTCTCTCTTGCTTCAATTCAAGTAAGCACCTATGATGTGGAAAGCACGCTCTTAATCTTCCTCTAGTCCCTTTGTGCTCAGGCTTGCTTCCAGGGTCCTGGGAAGGGGGAGGAAGCAGGGCAAGCAACCGATGTGCAGTGAGCCTACTCCCAGCCAGGCACTGGGGGGAGCTTTCATGTGCCATCTCCATGGCTCCTCACAGCCCTGTGAGGTCGGTTTTATCACCCCCATTTTATAGGCAAGGTAACTGAGGCTGAAGGAGGTGAAATAACTGGCTTAAGGCCACACAGAGCTGGAATATGAATCCAGGGCTGTCTTCTATTCATGCATTCATTCATGTGTTCAAAAATATTCATCGAATAGTTGTTGTGCCAGTACTTGTTGGGTCTTGGGGAGGCAGTGGAGGACAAGCAGGCACTGTCCTCATCATGACGGATTTACCATATTCTGGTTGAGGAAGACCGACAGTAATGTGATATACATTCATACACAAGATTAGAGGTTGTAAAGAGTATTCCAAAGGAAAGTGACAGGGAAATATGAGAAGGAATCGTGTGCATGGGTGCACAGAGAAGGCCTTTCTGAGAAGGCCACATTTAGGCTGACTCTGAATAACAATAACATAAAAATAATTAGCTAACAGTCATTGAGCACGTATTTTGTGCCAGGTGCTATGCTAAACAGTTAAATGGATTCCTTCATTTAACCCTTCTAACAACCCTGTAAGCCAGGTGCCATTATGTCCATTTTATAGATGAGAAGGGCCCAGCTGTGTGAGGGTTCAGCTGCTGCTAAAACCCATAGCCTTTGTCTCCTGTGTACCCTGCTGCCCCCCAAGTGTCAGTCTTGGGGCAGTCCTCTGAGGTCCTAGCTTGGGAAGGGAGGCAGGGAGGTGGTCAGTCCAGAGGGAGGGAGAAGTGACCTAGTTTCTCTTTCCAGAGCATAAGCGGGAGATCTACGACCACTATGGCCGGGAAGGGCTGACTGGAGCAGGTAGGTGGAGCAGTGGGGCCAGGGGTGGACATGGGTCAGGGGGCTGAAGGAATGATTCTTGCAATGGATATTTTCTGAGTCTCCTGGCCCTGCCAGGCTGGGGAACCCTGGAGCAGGACAAGATGCACACACCCCACTTCCCCCTCACCTGGTCTCTCCCCCAGGAACTGGCCCCTCTCGGGCAGAAGCTGGCAGTGGTGGGCCTGGCTTCACCTTCACCTTCCGCAGCCCTGAGGAGGTCTTCCGGGAGTTCTTTGGGAGTGGAGACCCCTTTGCGGACCTCTTTGGTGAGTGGACTTAGGAGGCCTCTGGTCCTCCTTATGTTGGCCAGGAGCCCCTAGGAGACTCAGAGGGAAGCTGAATTATACAGACAGAAAGATTTTGTGGGGGTGGTTCCAGTGAGAGCCAGGACAGAACCTCACACATGCTAGGGCACACGTGACCCTATAAAGACACTTCAGAGAACTGCCTTATTCAGTGACAACAACAATAATATATTGTTAGACCTTCACAGTGGTGAAAATGAGACTCAAAGCATCGTATGGACGGTAATAACATTACGAACAACAGATGCCATTTTTTTTTGAGTGACTAATATGTGCCAAGTACTTTATATCCCTCAGTCCCCTAACGAACCCTGGGAAGTGGGTAATTTTATCCCCATTTACAGATGAGAAAATGGAGACACAGTCAAGTAACATGCTTCGGCACACAGGAAAAGGCCAAGCTGTGTCTGACTGATATGACATCACATTTACCTGTGTATCCTGAAGGAACTCTCTGTCCTCCTTTCCTCTTTCCCTCTTTCCTTCCTTGGACAGAATAAACCAGTGAGTTTTTCCACAAGCAATGTTCAAAAGGCATTTTGATTTGTAAATAAGCCCATGCCCACCCTCCCAAAAAAATCAGAAATGTACTCAGTTGCTTAGCAGCTTATATTTCTGGGCTAAAAGCAGGGTTCAGAGTTTACACTTTTTTTTCTTTTTTTTTTTAAACTCTGGATGACTATTAATCTGCTTACTTGTTGTAGATGACCTGGGTACCTTCTCGGAGATTCAGAACAGGGGTTCTCGACACTCGGGTCCCTTCTTTACCTTCTCTTCCTCCTTCCCTGGGCACTCTGGTAAGTGCTGCCCCTTCTCACATTTGCCACCTCTGGCCTCAGCTTGCTCTTTTCCAAGCCTCCTTCTTTTCTGTGTGTTTTGAGCAAGGCAGCTCTACAGAGGTTCCTGGCAGCCTACAACCTTGGTCTGATATCTGCTTCTCTTCCTTTGTCCTCCATGCCAGATTTCTCCTCCTCATCTTTCTCCTTCAGTCCCGGGGCTGGTGCTTTTCGCTCAGTTTCAACGTCCACCACCTTTGTCCAAGGACGCCGCATCACGACCCGCAGGTGAGGGCTACTTCTGGAACTTTAAAGGGCGGAGGGGTCTGGGAGCTAGGGGTGAGGAGTGGAGGGGAGAGCTGCATTCTCCTGGCAAACAAGCTCCTTGAGGAGAAGGCCCTGCCTATCCTGTTCACCATGACACCCCAGAGCCTGGTCCAGTGCTTGCAGGAACTCAGTAAATGCTTGTTGAATGAACTGTTCTGTCTCCCACAGAATCATGGAGAATGGGCAGGAACGGGTGGAAGTGGAGGAGGATGGGCAGCTGAAGTCAATCACAATCAATGGTGAGACGCTGCTCCACCAGCCCCAGCAGGAGGGCCCAACCCCAGCCCCACCACCCCCTCCCCCAACTGCTCCTCTCTGGACTTCCTCAGGGCAGGAGGGAATGGCAGCCACAGGCTAGCCTGGCACAGTCAGAGATGGTGATCCTGGGCAGGGGGCAGAGGTGGGAAGTGAAGAGTCTCCAGAAAGGCCATCTAATCACCATCATGAGTAAGGTGCCTTACGTTTGCAAAGCATTTGATTATTTTTAAAGCACTTGCACACATACGGTATTCCCTTTATTCTTAAAACATCCCAGGGGAATAAGCAGGGTAGATAGTACTAGCCCTATTTAAAAAAAAAAAAACAAAAAAACTCAAACACACAAAGAACTTAATTTTGAAATAATGTCAAGCTTGCACGATAGGTGCAAAAATGAAAAATCCATACAGAGAACTCTAACATACCTTCCTTCCCATCATCTAGCATCTGTCCACCTCTCTTTCTATTTAGCTACGTACCTATATATTGTCTGTCTACCTGGCTATCTATTTCTTTTCTAAACATTTAAGAGTAGGATGTATACCATGCTCCTTGAACATTTAGTACTTCTATGTGTATTTCCTGAGAACAAAGATACTTATGAAAGCGCTTTTAAGTACATTTATCAAGTTCAAGCAATTTCACATTAATATGAAGTTTACAGTCTACATCCCAGGTTTTTCATATGTCCCAATAATGTCCTTTTCTCCTCCATTATAAGTTCCAGTCCAGAATCATGGATTACACTCAGTTGTCATTGTCTCTTCAGTCTTTTTTTTTTTCAGTTGTGGAAATATATATACAATATAAATTTTCCCATCTCAACCATTCACAGTCATTCAGTGGGATACTCACAGTCACAATGTAACAGTACCCTCACCACCGTCCATTATCAGAACTTTCTCATCACCCCAAACAGAAACCTGCACCCATTACATATTAGCTCTGTTTTTCATTTGAGGAGACTGAGCCTCGGCAAGATTAAGGGACCCTAACTTCCAAGTAGCCTTAGACCCAAATAAGGGATAAAACCAGGAGTCAGACTCAGGAATAGATGATTCCAGGAACTGAGCTCTTCCCACAGCCCCATGCTGTACAAGATCATCAGCATAGCTAATCACCTTTCATGCCTGCTGCCTTAGAGACCACTGTGGGCTAAGTTGTCCTGTTGAATCCTTTAATAATTTAGTTTTCTAGGTATGAGCATCGTTTCCATTTTATAGATGATGAAAGGGAGGCTTAGGGAGGTTGTGAGAGCTGATACCTGGCGGGGTGGAATTCTGGTCCGTGCTCACAGCCACCACCCCAGGTACCAAGATGCCTGTGTAACCAGGGGAGGCTCAACGTGGTTGGAGGTGTGATTGTCTGAGGCAGCATGGCAGGGAGCCCTGGCCTGGATTAAGGGGCCTCAGGGTCAGTTTTTGATGTGACTCTTGCAGGTGTCCCAGATGACCTGGCATTGGGCTTGGAGCTGAGCCGCCGTGAGCAGTTTGTCACCTCCAGGCCCGGGGGCACACAGGTCCAGCAGGCCCCTGTCACACGCCCCTCGGACAGCGACCTCTCTGAGGATGACGAGGACCTGCAGCTTGCTATGGCCTACAGCCTGTCAGAGATGGAGGCAGCTGGAAAGAAACCAGCAGGTGGGCGGGGGGTGCAGCGACGGCAGCAGGGGCGGCCCAAGGCCCAAGACAAAGATCCGGGCGTGAGGGAGACCCATGAGTGTGCCAGGGGTGAGGCAGCCAGGCCCAGCCCCTCCCCAGAGGAGAAGGCCCCTCGCTGCCTCATCCTCTGAAACCCAGGCCTGAACTGACCTGCTTCAGGTCTCGACTGGAGTCTGCTGGAAGAGCAGAGAGGGGCATGACCTAAGTTACAGAAGCCCTTTCCCACTCCTTACTCCCTCCACGAGTTGCCCTCCTGGGCCCACCCCCCCTCCAAGTGTGGACTTGGGATTTGCTGTGCTCAGCCCAAGACTGACAGATCCTTGGGGGAAGCTCAGGGAGGGGGCCTCAGGGCAGGGTAAGGGCCCGAGAAGCCAGCATGCACTTATGGAATGGGGGCTTTTAAGAGGAGTGTTAGGGGTTTGGGTTGGGGCTTTTGTGCCCTAGTCCCCTGCCATCTATGTTACTGACAAATGTCAAGGAAGGAGGATTTGGCCTGGGGTTCTCTGAGCCCTAGTTGGCAGCCATGCTGGGGAACAGTGCCGGCTGAGTGGAGTCTTCTGCTCTCCTTGCCCAGCTGCACTGGCTCTCTGCCCTGGTTTCTGTGCAGCGTTGAGCTCTGACTATCTCTGTTGCTTCCTTGCTGTGGTTCCTCCCTCCTCTCATTTTTCTCTCTCCATCTCCCTCCGGGCGGCGTCACTTGCTTTCACTGCCATCTGCCTAGGACTCCCTTCTCCTTCCTCTCCTCCGCTGAGAAGGCCTCAGTGTGGCGAGGAAGATGCGGGGCCGGTAGGGCCTTGAGGTCTTCAGGGGAAGCTAGCTGGGTGGGGCGGGACTTCTCAGCTCTCCAGATTCGGAACCGGAGTCCACTCCTCCTCCCTTCCTCTTGCTGCCTCAACTTGCCCCCGGCCTTGGGACTAGGCAGAGGTGAGGCTGGCTGACCCTGGAGAGGTGGGATAGGGCCAGGGTGACCCAGAAGGGAGGCCTAGGAGGGGCCCATACCCCATGCTACTCCCCCACTGCATCAGGGTTCAGGGAGAGGCCACAAGTCTAGCCCAGGCGTCTGTGCTCGGCTCTGGCCTCCACGGCTTGCTGCTGATCCTCTGTCCTGTCACCCACCCCTGCTCTCTCCCCAGATGTGTTCTGAGCTGGAAGTCCGGGACCCAGTGTCGCTGCACAGTTCCAGTGGGACAGCGCCCACCCCTGTACTCTGGGAAGGGACTCTCTGTTCCTTTCCTTCACCCATGCCAAGTGTAGAGCCGGGGCCTGGGTGGTGGGTGGGGGCTGGGTGGGAAGTGGTGCGTCAGTAGTCTTAGCCTGCAAACTCTTCCCTGGTTATTTGGTGCTGTCTCCTGGGGACTACATGTCCCAGAATGCAACGCACTCTGCCTCTCTTCTGAAAGCGGGTGCTTGGGGGAAGCAGTGCATGGTTATGGAGCTGTGCATCTTGGAATTGGTAGTTCCAACCTGGGGGCTAGCAGTCACTTGCTGTGAGATGGGGAGATTTTGTCATTTGATTTGTCCCATGGCCAGGTGGTGAGAATGTGGATGAAGGGGTAATGGCCCGTGCCTTCATTCCCCTGACACCACTTGCTAGCCTTGGGTTTGAGTGTGCGAATCAATGCCCTGAGGCACCTGAGAGGAGCTGTGGGGCCTGCTAGGGTCTGAGGAGCAGGTCAGGGCAGGCAGACTCTTCTCTTGTGCAGGCATGGCCCCTGAAGACTAGCAGAGTACAGCAGAGGAAAGGCGACCCTTTTGGGGGCATGAGTGTGTGATGGGAGCTCAGGCATGTTGCTGCTTGTATGGCTTACTTTGGCCTCTGACCCCGCTCCCATTCTTTCTTTCCAACATCACAACATCGCAGACTAGCCGCCTCTCCTCCTCCCTGCTTGGGGAGCCCAGTGGCTGGGAAGGGGAGTGGTGGAGCCGGGGTGCCAGCCCCTCTAACAGCCTCAGAGACCTATCAAAGCCATCTGGGCTGAGCTCAGACCAAGAGGGAGACACTGGAAACCAATAAACCTGAGTTCTGAGAGCATAGTGGTGTGCTGTGTTACTCCTTTTCTGGTAACACATGGGCCTGACACTTCCCTTTATTGCCCAGACAGCTAGAGGTGCAAACCTTCCAGCTGATGGCAGAAGTTCCCTCTTTTACCAGGTTGTCCTCCCCAAGTATGTTATGGGGTCCCAAGAAATGCTTACATTCTGTCTTATTCCTTGGGTCTTGCAAGTGGCCTCCTTCAGGAAGCCATGATTCCCTGACACGGGCATTGCTCAGTACTCCACTGAGCTAAGGCTGGGACAGGCTATGGCTTGACTGAAAGTATGGGGACCACAGCAGGTTCTACATGGGAAAACCTTTAAAACCTTCTCCTGGGCTCTCCCCAAGGCGTCTGTGATGGTTTGAATCTGTGGTGTACCCCAGAAAAGCCATGTCCTTTAAGCCTCATTCAATATTGCTGGGTGTGAACTTTTTGGTTATCCATGGAAATGTGACCCACCCAATTGTGGGTGGTAACTTTTGATTAGATGGTTTCCATGGAAATGCGTCTCTACCCATTCAAGGTGGGGTTGCTTACTGCAGCCCTTTAGGAGGGAACCGTTTTGGAAAAAGCTTTATAGCCACCAGAACCATGAGAGCCCTCACAGAGCCAGTGACCTTTGGAGATGAAGAAGGTAAAAGCCCCCTGGGGGAGCTTCATGAAAAAAGAAGCATGGAGAGAAAGCAGATACTTCCATGATCGCCATGTGCCTTTCCAGTTGAGAGGGAAACCTTGAATGTCAATAGCCTTGAACCAAGGTATCTTTCCCTGGATGCCTCAGATTAGACATTTCTATAGCTTTGCTTTAATTTGGACATTTTTACACCCTTAGAACTGTAAACTGGCAACTTAATAAATTTCCCTTTTTAAAAGCCATTCTGTTTCTGGTATATCACATTCTGGCAGCTAGCAAACTAGAACAGCTTCCTTTTTCATCCGGAATGAGTTTCAGAGGCCCCCAATGCCCCTCTAGAGAGATCACATAGCACGCAAGGTCCAGGCTACAAGCTGCCAGGAGCCAGGGTGCAAAAAGCCAGTACCTCTTCCCCTTCTATCTCCAGACGCCTTCAGAGATGCCCTTCCACCCATGGGGAAAGCATCTGTCCGTCATGGCTCCCCATTGACTCCCTGCCATTCCAGGACAGGTCCAGGACAGGAACTCAGCTTTACATTTGCATTGCCAACATGTCTGTGATGTACTTTTCTCAAAGCAAAGGACCAACCTGCCCTGAAAGAGGAATTCAAGCCTCCATTTCTAGGGAGAGAAAAATCTGCTTGGGAGTTTGTAAAGTGGCTGTTTTCCCCACCTTTAGCCTTTGAGATATGAGGCATACCCGTGTTGAGCCTTGGCAGAGCAGTGGGCGCTAGCAGGATGGGCCTGTGTTCTGTTAGCTGGCCCCTTCTTCACTCCCTACTTAGGAGGTTGTGGCTGAAAAGGGAAGAGAGTGCCCCTTGCCCACAGGTGAACCCCGTTCTGCCATGTCACAGGCCCAGCCTCTAAGTTGGTATCAGGGAGGTGTAGAGTAACAGGACAGCTGAGGCTGAGGGGTTGACATGTTATCAGGGACAAAGAGGCTGCAGCTGGACAGGAGAGGAATGGTCTACTGGCCTCATGCCCCATCGCTGCAGTCATCACTGAAGGCTTGAGGTGCTAAACCCCAGTTCTGAACGACATCCATCTTCTTTGTCGTGGCCAAGGGACCTGAGGCCCAAAGGTGGGTGTGTTGCCCAGGAGCCCAGGGGAAAGCAGTGGAGTGAAGAGGCTGAGGCCCTGCCCCATGGCTTACATGTCCATGACCTGCACACAGTCCCTTTGTCTGTGAAATGGGGCTTTGAGTGCAGTAGGGTCCTTGTAGAGCCCCTTGGAGGCTGCCTGCAACATGGGATGTGCTCGCTTAAAGGCTACTGCCTTATCGTCCCTGTTCACACCTGGGAGAGCCGGACCCTGTGCTCTTCCGTCACACCCACTGAGGGATGCAGCAGGGCCAGGCTCCAGCCTGCAGCTGGAGATGGGAAGCAGAGCAGACAAATGCATCGGAGCCTGGATTGCAGCTCACAGACGACACACTAACTTTATTCACATTGATACAAAAGTAGATTTTTTTTTTCCTAGAAATGCTCTCTTGTGCCAGAGGGAGAGAGGTTGGGTGGAGTGGGGTGGGAGGAGACCTGGAGGTGGGGGCGGGAAGAGCCGGAGCCCAAGCAAGGGTCATGGAGAAAGGACAGGGCGGCAGGGACCACAAAAGCCAAAAAGTTGAGATCTGGTGACCATTCCACCCCGTTCTGCCCACACTGTGGGGCCCCGGGGACTCAGGCAGGCCAAGACCCTGGGTAGAACTGCTGCTTTATCCTCTCCCCTCCACTGGCTGCCCCCAGAGGATGCCTGGGGCTCCAGCATGTGTGGGGCTAGGCAGGCCTGCCCCTTCCCACTTCCCCTTCTTTACTCTCTCCTCTTGGAAAGACTGGACATGCCCAAGGGGTCAAGGCGGCAGGTGGGGCTGTCAGGAGTGGGTACACTGATAGCTGCTCACAGGGCATGGACGGAACTGAGGTCGGGCTGCTGGCCGAGAGGCCCCAGGGGTCTACTGGGGTAGAGCCTTGAGGATGGCATTCACCTCCTCTGCCACAGCTGTCAGGGCAAATTCAAACTGGTCCTGGGGAGTGACAGTGAGAGGAGAGTCACGGGGAAGCCTGCTTTCCACTGCCACCACAGCAGGGCCTTTGAGGGGGCACCGGGAAGTTACCCTGGGAGGAGGAGAAGCTCTGGGCTGGGGGTGGGCTAGCAAAGGCAGGAAGGAGGAGGCAGACCCGATGCCCAGGGTGGCTGAGCAGGGGCTGCTGGGGATGGGTAGCCGCGAGGTCGGGGCAGGAGGCCTGGTCACCTTGGAGCGGACGAGGCCAGGCCGCTGGTCGCGGACATGCTCTAGGGTGGCAGCGATGTCGATCTCCTTCACTCCTGGGGGCGGGGGTGAGGGGCAGACACAGGGCTGCTTAGGATACAGGAAGCCTGGAACGTCATTGGGTAGGAGGCTTGGAAGCTGGGGCAAAGCCTGGATGTGGAACAGCCTCCCTCCCGAGAGCCCCTGTGGCCCTGGGTGATGGGGAGACTTAACCTGGTACAGGGGGCTGCGGGCGCTGCAGGAAAGAGCCTTACCTTTCGCCATGCGGTTCAAGACCATGTCGATGAGGATGTAGGTACCAGTCCTCCCCGCGCCATCACTGAAACAGGAGATGGTGACAGGCTCAGCTCAGGACCCAGCAGGTACAGCATGGGACAGAGACACAGGGTGGGGGTGAGGGGTGGGGAGACCCCTTGATCTATCCCTTAGGGTGGGCTGGGGGAAAGCAGGGCGTGTTGGGATGAGGGAAAGTCATATCACCTGGGCCCTGGGAATTGGCCTCTAGTGGGGAGCCGTGACCCACCCCCTCTAGTGGGGGTGTCACTTGGGCAATGGGACGACCAAAGAGGAGAGCCCTAGATCAGCCCTGAGGGGGAGGCAGTGGGAGGGCACAGGGTGTGACCCTTTCCAACCTGTGTCCACGGCTTTTCTTCAGCAAACTTCATGTGTAAAAGGCCAGGTAGTAAATATTTTAGGCTTTGCAGGCAACATACAGTTGGTGTTGCACATTCTCCTTTTTTTTCCCTCATTAAAAAATGTGAACACCTTTCTCAGCTCATGGACTGTTATAAAAAACAGGTGGTATGCAGGATTTGGCCCTTGGCTGTAGTTTTCAGGCACCAAGGGGACAGGCAAGTGATAGCATGGAAGCCAACAGGGAGGGGCAGGAACCAGAAATGCCCCACCAGGGCCCCTTCACTGTCACCCCCACCTGAGCCCTCTCCACACACCTGCAGTGCACAATGACTGGGCAGGAGCGGCCTCGGTAGCACTTGTTCACCTTCCTGCAATGAGAAGGAGGTGTGAGTACTAGTGAGGACCAGATCGCAGGGGGTGGGGCGCTGAAAGACACAGCTGCTGGCCTATCTTTCCTCCTTTTCTCCCAGGTGCTTACAGAAGAGCTGGGAAGGGGGGTGGAGGGAGCTGAGTCAGGGCTTAGGGCAAAGAGCCAGAGCTGGCACAGGTGGCACTGGGCTTGCCTTGTCACTTATGAGCTGTGAACCTGGAACAACTAATTTAACCTCTTTGAGCCTTAGTTTCCTTATCTGTAAAATGGGGATGAGAGTAATCGTGACTTTCTCCTTAGGGTTCTTACAATTATTGCATGAGATCGTCCATGTAAAGAGCTACGTGCAAAGTCTGGCACAGAGTAGATGTTCAGTAAGTGGAAACTACTATTAATGATAATATCTTATAATATTAATATTAACAGCCCCCTGTGCCAGAAGCCCAAGGGGGAAGGGTTTTCCGGGGACTTCTGGGGCAACAGTCTTGCCACCTCCTGCAGTTCTGCCCCTCTGTGCGTTCTCCTCCCCATTCAGGCTCCTTGTGGCCCTCACCAGCTGTGATGTCAGGTAGCCCTGGCCAGGAGAGGACACTCCCTCAGCTCTGAACATTGTGCTACTATCTGTATTCCTGGGCCAGCCTTACCTCAACACAGGAGCTCTGTAGCTGGATCGTATTCAGACTTGGGGTCCACTTAGACCTTAGACCTTTCTCTGCATAGCTCAGCAAGGAGCAGAGGGTTTCTCTCTTCAGTGGCTCAGTGGAGCTTCCCTTATCTCCTATAACCTTCCTGCTTTGAAAGTCACCTGCAGACTCTTGATAAGTACTCTCTGCCTGGGCTGGGGAGGAGATTCTTAGGATCTATCAGATCAGGGGAAGTTTGGAATTTCACAGTCCTCTAGTCTGACTTGCAGAAATCAGGTATCTTTGAATGCTTTTTCAGGACTCATAGTGATTTCCTAGCACATTGCCTGGAATCTCAGAGTGATAGGGTTGATCAGCAGTCACAACACTTTCCAATCATTTAATAAGAGAGATGACAAACATCAGCTAGAATTCATTAATTGAGCACTTACTCTGTGCCAGACACTTAATCTAGATTTTACATACTTTCTCCTACTAACTCTTCCAACAAGCCCCTAAAGTATGCGTCACCACCCTCATTTCACAGGTAAGAAAACAGATGGAAGTCAAGGAACCTGTTCGGGGGTCACATTCTAGGGCCTCTTTTATTTTTTTGTCCCTCTGGTGGACCTTCACCAGATCAGTTCTGGGTGTCTAATGTAAATATTTTTAGCCTAAAGTAAAGAAACATAACCTTTTAGCTTACCTGTGAAGCCGTAAAACATATGCCTGTACTAGTTCTATCAGGGTTTTTAAAATGTGGAAAATAAAAAATAGCTCTGGTACCCCTGGCATTGTTTTCTAGATATCTATGCTTCAGGCCCCAGTTAGAAACCATTTTCCCGAGGCTCAGAAACGACACCCAAGTCCCCACCCTTAGCTCTGCTCTTTTCTGATCTTTGCCCAGCAGCATCTAGAACCCCAGGCCAGCCTGGAAAATGGCAGAGAAGCAGATGAGTCCCTGCCAGTGGCTGTACGCTTCTCAGCTGCCTGTCTGCGAAAAGGAAAGGCAGGGGATGCTGGAGGCCTGGCCTGAGTGTGAGTTTGGTGTCGAGACACATTAAGTCCCTCAGTTGGCTTCCTGTCCCAGCCCCCACTCAGTTCTATCGAGTCCCCAAGAACCCAGAGATAGTCCCACATTCCCTTTGATAGTCTGTCTCTCCCCAACAGGCCCCAGCTCTCCCACAGCCTGTGGGGCAGCCCCCCGGGCCCACATGTCCTGTCTGTTCTGTCCATGTAGCAGCCACACCTGCCAGTGATCACTTTTGTGACTATGCAACTGGAGTGAGAATACTAGCTGCAGATCACAAAAATGACACTGGCAGCTGTGAGGGAAAGTGGGAGAGAAAGACAGGGAGGGAGGGAGAGGGAAGAACTGAAAGGGAGACAGACAGACAGAGGGTGGGACAGTGGGACTGAGAGAGGAAGTGAGACAGTAAAAAGAGAAGCAGCTACAGACAGGCAGAGACAGGGGAAAGATACACAGGGGGAGAAAGATAGAGGAAGAGGGGAGGCAGGAAAAGGGAGAGGTGCAGAGAGGGAGACAGAGACAGTGGCAGGGAGATAGCAAAAGAGAGAGCAGAAGAGGAAGTGAAAGAAGGAGCAGAGAGGGAATGAAAGAGAGGAAGAGAAGTAGAGAGGCAAAGAGACAGGGAGCGGGTTAAAGGGGAGATGGAGCCGGAGGGTGTAAGAGATGGAGTGGGGAAAGCAGACAGAAGAACAGTGTTGGAGACAAGGAGAGAGGGCAGGACCGGAGGAAACGGAGAGGAGAGCAGGAAGCAGCGGCCAAGAAGCGTAGAGAGAGGGGGAGGGACGCAGGGAGGACGGGAGCAAAAAATAGGTGAGCCGCTCTTGGGGGAGGGGTAAAGGAGAAGAGTGAGGGAGGGGGAGTGGAAAAATCTGAGC
>PVIY010046260.1:0-18568 GCA_004026745.1 Myrmecophaga tridactyla | reverse complement strand
CATGATGAGCACTAGCAGGGAAAGTAGGACAAGGCCTCAGGGCCCCTGGCACCTGGCCCCGGGCACCCAAGCCACCGAGAGAACTTGATGTCCTCAGCCGGGCCCGCCAGGTTTACCACTCCCCCCACCCCTTCCTGCCCCCCAGGAAGGCTTCGCACCCCCGGAGGACGACGAGATAGAGGAGCAGCACCACGAGGACCAGGACGAGTACTGAGGGCAGCTCCAGCCTGGCTGACCGCCTGGTCTCCCGGACCTCCCCTCCCCGCGCCCTCCCCCACATTATAATCCTTTCCTTCCAGCCAGTCGGCGGGGCCGGGTGCTTTGTCAGGGCTGCAGCCTTGGGGATCCCGGCCAGGGGGCCTAGGGGGTGGGCCAGGTGAGCAGGCAGAGGCTCCATCCTCCTGTGGCACCCTGCCCACAGCCCACCCCTATTTATTTCCGTTGTCTCCATGCTGTGTCGGCTAACACTTCCCCGGGTGCTGCTGCCACCCCCGCCCCCCAGCCAGCCACCTGCTCCCCGACAGCCAGCAGCTGTATATTTGACAAAGTCATTGGTATATTTTTACTTACTGGATTTTCCTTGCACTTTACCTGTTCCTTTCCCAGGGCTGACAGCACAGGCTCCGGGGCAGAGCGCCTGGCTTGGCTTTCCTTCCCCGTCGCCGGGGGCCGGGGCAGGACTCACCGATGATTCTTATTTATTTTTGCCTTTTGACTTCCCAAGTGGCTGTGGGAGGGCTGATGTCAGGAGAGGGAGAGGGGGACGGGGAGGGGGCGGTGCTGGAGGCCCCACTGGGCAGAGAGGGGGAGGGGAGCACGCGAGGAATGGAGTGGCCCTCCTGGCACTGGGCTTGTCCGCCTCCCCAGGCCCCCTGCCCTGGGCCCCAAGGCCCCAGCCACTCCCTCCTGCAGCTTGGTCCTCACCACACGAACTCTGCCCAGACCCCAGGGACATCTGCCTCCCATCCGCCACCTCCCTGCCACCCGCCCCCTCAGGCCACCCAGCCTGCATATGTGTTCACTTTTATTTAAATAAACATGTGTGGTAAAAGCCCATTCCACGTCTCCCTCAAGGGAGCCACGGCCGGGTGCGTGGTGCCTCTCTCCTCCCAAGCGCGTCTTCTCTCCTGAGGTGGTGGCCGCATCTCCATCACCCTCGTCCGTGTCCGGAGGCCCTGGCTGGCGCGTGGCCTCTCCCTGGCGGCAGGGCTCCCAGCAGGCGAGGCAGCCCCAAGCCCTGACCCACAGGAGGATCCAAGTCCGGGCTGTTGGCCTTGGGGTGGGGAGCCCAGCGGAGTGGTCGTGGGGCGCTCAGTTTCTTCTCCTTTGGGCCAGCCAGACTGCATTTTGTCCCCCACTCCTTGTCAAAGCTCAGGCACCCCACAGCTGTGATCCAGCTGGGGACAAAGGCTCACGTGTGAGAGAGCTGGGCGCCTTACAAAGGGCTGGCAGCTCCGAGGGCTGAAGTCCAGAAGGAAAGCAAAGTCTGTGCTGTTCCTCCTACAGTACAGGCTCTCATGGGAGTAGGGGGTCAGGAAGCCCTCTGTGCCATCCACACAGCCCCAGCCACCACCACCACCACCCCCACTTCCTGGTGTGTGCCCAGGCCAGGGGCCATAATAAGCGATGTTCTACAAGCCCAACAGGGACCAAAAGCCCTGAAGTGACCTAGGGTGCTGGGCCCCTTTAAAAGTTTATATTTTGCAATCCAGAATGTCAGAACCAAGGTCAATCTCACCTTGATCCCCTCATTCACTGACGAAGGGACTGGGGCCCCCATGTGACAGGATTTGCTCAAGGTACTGAAAACTGGGACTCAAAGCATACCTCCCGAGGGTCAGCACCCATTCCATTAGGCCACAGATGTGTGACTTCTAGAATGTTCCTCCGGCTTCTGGCCAGCCCTGGTAGATGTTTCCTCACCATCCCGAGGATGCCAGAGATGCACCTGGGGCTGTGTTTCTTCTGTGGCCCTCCCCCATAACCCTCTTTCCAGAACACCACCGTTTCCCTAATGGCTCTAGATAGAAGCCTTAAATAAGCAAATCCTATCTGTTCATTCTCCACTCCCCTTGCTACCTCCTTTTGACTCCCACCCCCATAGACAGAGGTGCTCCTGGCCAGAGTTGCATCCTGCCATGTCCGCCTAACACAGTGCCTGACACACTGAAGTTGCTTAGAGAAGGTCTCTGGATGTGTTACGAATGACTTGTATCCCCCAAATGCCAAGTTACAACAGATAAGTTACCAAACTGCACTAACAAAAAGAAAGCCCCTCCTCATCCATCCTTCTGTGTGTTTCCACCATGGAGCAGACCCCTCCTTAGAGGCTCTCCCCCTCTGTGGAGAGTCAGTTCTGTTCCTCTTCCAAAAAATGTCTCCTCTATGACCATACATGTGGCACAGAAGGTGTTAAGCAAAAAGGGGCTACTGCTGTCGGTCTTTCAGCAGAGGTAAGCCAATGGGCCGAAAATGAATTTATTAATGATCAGCTCAAATGTGGAA
This sequence comes from Myrmecophaga tridactyla, assembly GCA_004026745.1. NCBI lineage: Eukaryota > Metazoa > Chordata > Mammalia > Pilosa > Myrmecophagidae > Myrmecophaga > Myrmecophaga tridactyla. The sequence goes on along the minus strand of PVIY010046260.1, from coordinate 16,063 downwards.
CATGACAAAAGCACTCCATCTCAGAGGCACCTGGGCAGAGTAAGCAGTCAGGCCTGGAGGGGCTGGAGGACAGACAGAAGGAGGCACAAAAGTGGTCATCTCCTGCCTCCTGTGGTTCCCCCTTCCCAGTGCATCCTTGACATAGCCCCATTTACCTTTCCAAAACAGTGGATCATGCCACCTTCCTGCTCACTTCCCTGAGTCTGGAGGATAAGGTCCAAACTCCTTGGCTTGGCAGGCAAGGTCCTTGGCATATGGGGCCCAAACCCTTTTCCAACCTCATCTCCTCCAAAATCCATTAAGCACCATCCCCTTGAGTTATTTCATTTCCCAGCCTTGCCCTGGTACTTCCTACCTCTAAGCCTTTACTTAATTCAGTATGTTCATACAGCTGGGTGCTTGCTCCACTGGCCCTCATCCCCTACCAGTGAAAACCCTCCCATTCCTCAGGGCCCGTCTCAGATGCCATCTCCTTCAGGAAGCCTTCCTAAGGAATTCATTGCTCCCTCCGCTATTCATCCTGTAGGGGTATGGATGCTCTTCTCAACAGAATAATTGGTCTGTCTTGTACCTCAGTGGGCAAAGTGTGAATCTCATCCTCAAAACATAGGTGTACAAGAATAGCATCTTTTCTTATTTGTGACAAAATCACTTTCATTGCATCTCCCCTCACCTGCTGGGGTGCTCCTAGATTCTGGTGTCTCACCTCATTCTGATAAATGTTCCGAAAGCCTGGGAGGCCCTCCAGGGATACTAACCTGTCTGCGTTGTTCCTCAGGTCTGGGTCTCTCTCCTGTTCTCCTGCCATCTCGGGGGCTCAGAACTGACTCTGGTGGTGAGGGTGGGGTTGAGAGCCAGAGCCCTTTCTTTCCCAATATCTGGGAGGGGAAAACCAGCCCTGCATCCCAGACACCCAGACCCTTCTCTGCCGCCTATCAGAGGGACCCTGCACTCTCTACCTCTTGCCCTCCAAACACTCTGCCTCACTCCTCAAGCCCCATGCTCCCCTCTGCTCCTTCACAATAGTTTTGTTTTGTTTTTTTACATTTCTTCAGGGTCCACAGTAATGATCCACCCCCCCCGCCCCATTTCTGATTTTGTTTATTTGCATCCTCTCTCTCTTTTTCTTTGTCAGCCTAGCCAGTAGTTCATTGATTTTATCAAAGAACCAAGTTTTGGGTATATTGATTCTTTCTATTGTTTTTTCATTCTCTACTGCATCTTTAAGACCCACTCCTTCCTGCACATGGCCACTTGCTCCAGGTGGAGTCACGACTGAGCACACTCACCCTGTTTTCTCCATTCCAATTTCTCTGCTTTTTCATCCAGGACCTCCTATATAGTGTAGAAGACTCTCTCTGGTCAGTCACACCCTGGAACTGCTGTCCCAGTCGTTTTTCTGTCCCTCCTCTAGTTGTTCCATGGAGTAGGGTTGAACTCAGCCTATCCTATTCTGCCATCTTCTCAGAAGACCTCACTATAGATTTTTATAGCCCATTAAACCCAAAGCCTTAATCACTAGCGACTGAAAAAAGTGCACTCTCTAGAAGGAAGGAAGCATTTCAACTTCAAACTTTCCCCGAGGTAAGGTGAACGATGCCCATTCCATCCGGGTGTCCTGGCCCACCCGGCAAACGTGAAAGACTACAAGTCCCAGGCTGCCTTGCGGCTGGCGCCATGCGCCGCGACGCCCTCGGGGAGACGTGGCAGAGCGCGGCGTGTCCGCGCCACACCGGAAAGCCCAGGGAGGCGGCGACGGCGGGAGGGGTCGGTGCCATGGCGGCTAAGGCGGCGAGTGGGGGGCGCTGGCAGGTAGTGAAGAGGGGGCGGCGGCCCGGGGCCAGCGGCGGCGGGAGAAGCAGCGGAGGGGACCGCCGGGCGCTCGGGGAGGCAAACGGTGTGTGGAAGTACGACCTGACCCGTGAGTACCCGTCCCGGCCTGCGGCCTCCCAGTCGCAGGACCCGCGCCCCTCTGGGGCAGTAGCGGGCAGCTACAGAAGCCCAGAGGCCCCAAACACCGTCATGCTCTGGGCGAAGTGAGCGCTCGCCTGAGTCAGTGCTACCCGCCGACTCTTAGCGCCTCTCTGTGGGGTCTCCTTTGAGCCTCTCGGGAAGTGGACAGTTGAAAGGGAGGTGGTGGTCCTCATCTCCCAGGTAAGGAAACTGAGTTCTGATGAAGTTCACTGCTCGCCCAGGATCACATATCAGAGGGGCTCGGAGCCTGCTCTTCAGACCCTCGATTCCTTGCACACAAACCCTACCAGCTGTCCGGGGCCCCACTCTGTCCTTTTTGGGCAAATGCCCGAGATCTGGGAAGGGGCATCGCCGTCCGTTACAGAGTGCTTCCTTTTAAGTAACCAGCAGGGATGGGGGCGGGGTGGGAGGAGCAGGGGCCTTGTGGAGGGGAGGCCCAGCAATGGAAGAAATGGCCTGCCACTCACTTCCAGCACCCAGCATGTATTCTAAGTAGCACCTGTTTTCCCAGTCTCCTGAAGGAGTGGAGAAAGCTTGCCACTTGTTGATTATAGAGTTGTCAGGTCTGAATCAAGAGTAATTGGGGTAAAACCAGGATGGAAGAATCCTGAGTTCCAAGACTAGTAGACATTCATGAAAAAGACTAGTAGCCATTCATGAAAGAAGCCATTCCTTTGTGTCTGATCCCTCTACTCACTCCCACATACTGATATGCCTAGTAAAGAAATGTCCTAACTCTGTGAAAAAGTCCTTGAATTCAAGAGTGGCAATCAATGCAAGAACCAACCAGAAGGATTCCCTGCCTTGCTTGGTAAGCAGAGGGGGGGCTTTGAGACAGGCTCCTCCCTCTGAGCTCCTCAATGAATAAGGGGTGACAGTGTGGGGAAGGGACCCTGCTCCTTTGAAGCCCTGGTGACTCAAGGTCCCGCCTTTCCCACACCCTACCCCTACCTCACTCCACCTTCTCTGTCTTTACTCTAGCTCCAATCCAGACGACAAGCACCCTTTATGAGCTGGGCTTTGAGAGAATCATGAAGCGACAGAATAAGGAGCAGGTGCCACCCCCTGCTGTGGAGCCTAAAAAAACAGGAAACAAGAAGCAACCTAAGAAGGTGGCGACCCTCCCCAACCAAAACCAGAAGCAGGGCCGTTTCCTCAGTCTGGAGGAGGCATTGAAAGCTGTGAGTGTTCCTGGACTTCAGGCAGAGGAAGAATGTAGGCTCGAGGTATAAAGAGAAGATGAAAGAAGAGGGACAGGTAGTGAGGGACCTGTGGGATTTGGGACCCTGTAAATGACTTGAGGAGTTCAGGAAAGGATAGAAACCCCAGGCGAATAGAGTGCTTGCAATAGAAAGGAAGTAGCACAGAAGTTATAGAGCAACATAAATTGGTAAGAGGAAAGCCTTGAAGCTCCAAAACCACCAGAGGTGTAGAGAAATGGTTATGGTTCTTTGCCCTGTGGAAGCAGTGATCTTTCCTTTTCCATCTTGTTCTCTGTTTTCCCCTTTAAACAGGAATCCCAGTTGAACCAGTCCAAGCTTTTTAAAATACTAGATGCAGCAAAATTGTGGCATTCCACATACTTACATTTAAAAGCAGAAAGTCCTTTGTTCTTCCTGTCACCACTTAGTTCATCCGTTTTCCCACATCTGTCCCCACCCCTCTCACAAAACTCACCTCAGCGGCGCCTGTGTCCCTAACAGCTGGATGTGGCAGCCCTGCAGAAAGAACTGGACAAGAGCCAGAGTGTGTTCTCCGGGAACCCGACTGTGTGGTTGAAGGACCTAGCCAGCTATCTCAACTACAAGCTACAAGCACCTCTGAGTGAACCCACATTAAGCCAGCATCCTCACGGTTAGTTTTTGCAGCTCCTTCAAGGTCCTGAAAGTTCCAGAAAATTTTGGAAGGGCTGTGTGTAAGCACATTAGATGATAACACAGCTGAACACCCCTCCCTGTCCTGATTTATGTACCCAGAGGGTGATTTGAGCTATTTTCACATCACGATGGCTCTGAAATTTTCTGGGCCTTTTGGGAAAAGGTGGATGCCAGCCTCAATGCAGGGACCTCTGCTTCCACTCACAATTCTCAGGAGAACACCAGAGTTCTCAGAGCTGACAGGAGCTTCTGGTCCCAGCACTCACATGATGGCCTATTGGCCCCAGATTATCCCTACAGCCTGGTGAGCCAGGAGCTGCGTGGGATCATCCGAGGGCTACTTACAAAGGCAGTGGGGTCTCTGGAGCTCTTTTTTGATCACTGTCTGTTCACTATGCTGCAAGAGCTGGATAAGATGCCAGGTAAGGAGGCCGGAAGGAATAATCCAGCCCCATTTCGGGTGCCCACTCCCTTTTTCCTGCGGCCACAGTGGCTGGGTGGTTCTCTTTCTAGCAGAGAGATGTGCTAGTCTTCATGCTCTGTTTGAAAAGTGGAAGGAAGTTAGGACTTGCTGGGCCAGGGTTCTGGGCTCATGGCTGCCAAAAGGGAGATTTCAGCTTTGATGTGCTAAGTAGCGTGCATAGGCCTGAGAATGTGTGTTTCTCCAGGGGAGTCACTGCATGGTTACCGCATCTGTATCCAGGCCATTCTGCAAGACAAACCAAAGATTGCTACCGCGAATCTTAGCAAGGTGAGCTCCGTGGTGGTGGGGACTCCAGGACTGGGTGGTTGGGCAAAATTCACACTTGGACTCAGTAGTGGGTTACTGGAGGACACTTAAGACCAGTAACAGTAACACTATTAGCACTCAGGCCATTCTGCAAGACAAACCAAAGATTGCTACCGCGAATCTTAGCAAGGTGAGCTCTGTGGTGGTGGGGACTCCAGGACTGGGTGGTTGGGCAAAATTCACACTTGGACTCAGTAGTGGGTTACTGGAGGACACTTAAGACCAGTAACAGTAACACTATTAGCACTCACAGTAGATCTATGAGTGTGTGTGTGTGTGCGTGTGTGTGTGTATAAATGAGGCAGCTACTGTATTCTTCCCATTTTACACCTGGGAAGATTGAGCCACAGAAGGATTCAGTAACTTCCCGGGCTTGGTTAACTAGTAAGAGGCAAGAGTAAAGGTGAAGGCCACTGTCTAGAGCCGGAGCCCTTGCTCTGAACCACTGTGCCACACTGGCGCTCGGTCTGCCTCTCCTCTCCCAGTCGACAGCTCCTTTCCTGCCTGGCTGTGGGGTGCTCTTGGTGCTCTGCCTTATCCTAACCTGCTTACCCCACTGGTCTCCTCAGTTCCTGGAACTGCTAAGGTCCCACCAGAGCCGACCAGCAAAGTGTCTGACCATCATGTGGGCCCTGGGTCAGGCAGGTTTTGCCAACCTCACCGAGGGACTAAAAGGTAATAAGGAAGTGGGGAAGAAAGAGGGAAGGAAGGCCTTTCCTGTTACGTGAATGCTGGGGTTCAAGCGTTAGTATCCCTCCCTACCCTTGCTCTCTGCAGTGTGGCTGGGGATCATGCTGCCTGTGCTGGGCATCAAATCTCTGTCCCCGTTCGCCATTGCATACCTGGACCGGCTGCTCCTGTGAGTAATGGCAGTGGGGTTGGGGTTGTGGGGGAGGTCAGGGTGGGCACAAGTGGCAGTTACAGCAAAATGGGATGCTGTGACGTGGTCTCCTTAGAGGTAGGGAAAATTAGAACCAGCTCTTTCTCCCAACTCTAAAGTGTGATGGTGAGAAAGAAAGGGGAGGGAACCATTAAGGGGTGGGGGGATGGAGTGGAGTGCACATCTGCCCTTTCTGTTGGCTATTGGTCTCAGCTGGGGCTGTGACCAAAGCAGCCAGCCTGGTTGGTAGTCTCCAGTTTCTTTCCTCCCCTACAGGATGCACCCCAACCTCACCAAGGGCTTTGGCATGGTTGGCCCCAAGGACTTCTTTCCGCTTCTGGACTTTGCCTATATGCCCAACAACTCCCTGACACCCAGGTAGGGCATCCCTGGGGCACACCTATGGGGAAGCATCCCAGCAGAGGGCCAGGACAAAGCAACATGTTCTCTGCCTCTTTTCCCTCAGTCACCCCAGATCTGACATTCTTAACCTGGGAGTTGAAGCGCAGTGTCAAGGGATCAGTGGAATCCCCTGAAATTCTGTGGACTTGGAGTGTAATTTGCATATGGGTATTTTTCCGGGATTGGGTCTGTGGCCTTCAACAGATATTCCAAGGAATTCCTGAGTCTAAAAATGTTCAGAGCCAATTTAAGACACTTAGCGATTCTCCCCCTTGGGCAGAGACATGGACTCTGAGGCAGGCAAAAAGGACACATCACCTAGCATCACTTAGAACTATGCCTGTCTCTCCTCTCTCCCATCCCAGCCTGCAGGAGCAGCTATGTCAGCTCTATCCCCGACTGAAGGTACTAGCATTTGGGGCGAAGCCAGAATCCACTCTGCATACCTACTTCCCCTCCTTCCTGTCCAGAGCCACCCCTAGCTGTCCCCCTGAGATGAAGAAAGAGGTGAGGAAATGGTTGGAGGTGCCTTTTCCTTTCCCAGAGGTCAGCTGCAGAGGGCCCTGCCTGATGACAAAGGCCCCATCTTCATGGAGCCTATTTACTGGGCATTCTTTTCGCTTGCCCCCCTCACCCATGCTTTGCTAAGAAAAGCAGACCTGAAAGGACAGCACTTCCAGATCTGGGTGGTTTCTGATGCTGTGTCTGTTAGAGGCAAGTGATCTTCAAGCTTAAACCCTAGCACAACAGTCACAGCCTTCTCTTTACAGCCTCTTAGAGAGTTTTCCAGGGTGTTGGGCACTATTTTTCCCCACTTTAGGAGGAGGGTGTTGCCTGGGTGGCCTCACTCGGGAGGGATGATGCTCTCTGACACTTCCCACCTGCCGTCAGCTGCCTTTCCCTTCTCCTGTCCCCTGACTTGACTCGGGAGGGATGATGACCTATGAGCACTCTCTCTGATGACAGCCCTGCACCCCCAACCACCTCCCCCTTCTCCTGTCCCCCGTGCAGCTCCTGAACAGCCTGACTGAGTGCCTGACTGTGGACCCCATGAGTGCCAGCGTCTGGAGGCAGCTTTACCCCAAGCACCTGTCACAGTCCAGGCAGGTGGGGCGGGGTGGCTCCCTCTATTCCACACAAGGGGCTTGGATCATGCTTCCCAGCCTGGGTCGCCCTAGCCCTGTTTTAGAAGCAAAAGGGAAACATTATCCCCTTTCAATGGGCTTATGCCTCTCGGGGTGGGGTCAAAACATTGCTGGGGTGAACACTGGGAAGCTGTTCCTTTGTTGGGTGGAGGGTCCTTTAGCCTAAAAGACCTGGTTCATTGAGGACAGGATGGGAGGGGCCAAATGAGCCGTCTAATTGTAAAGTTTGTGCTTTCCCCACAGCCTGCTGCTAGAACACTTACTCATGTCCTGGGAGCAGATTCCCAAGAAGGTGAGGAACTCGGAGGACCTGGCAAGCTCAGCTTCATCTGGATTCTGAATTCATACCCTCAGCCACTGTCCTCTCTTCCCTGAGAAGAGTGCCTTGTTAGTGCACTTGGTATGGAAAATGAAGCCGGTTGAAGGCTCAGGTTCTCTCAGGAGCCAAATTTTATGTTCTCAACCCAGACTTTTCTTCTCCTATAGGCGTGGAAGTCTTTGCAAGAAACCATTCAGTCCTTCAGACTTACCAACCAGGAGCTGCTCAGGAAGGGCCGTGGTGACAACCAGGCTGTCACCACCTGCGACACTGCCTGCAAGGTGCCGGACTCTGGTCCCCCAACTCACATGCTATCCTTAGCACATCCTCGGTTGGGCCTTGATCACATTCTTGCCCTACCTGTCCTTGGAGCCCCAGCTCCTTCTGGGGTGATGCCAGGCCAGGAAGATGGCCCTCTTCCTGGAAGGCCTAGTTTGCAGCCTGCCTTGGGAAACAAGGATCAGCCCCTTTCGTTCTGACCATTGTTGCTCACCTCTTCCCCCCTTAGGGTCTATTGCAACAGGCGCAGGGCCGTCGACTGCCCTGGACACAACTGCTCTTGTTGGTGCTGGTGTTTGCCACAGGTTTCCTATGCCATGACCTGAGGTCACACAGCTCGCTGCAGGGTAAGCAGATATTGGGAAGCAAGGAAGATAGTATGGGGGTGGGCAATGGGGCACGGATCTGGGTGTAACTAGTAGCAGCATCCCTCTCCTCACAAACACACACCTTTGCCTTGTTAAGTTCTTGATATTGCTGAAAAAACACTTTTCAGAGAGATATTTCTGTCCATAGCTGTGACATTACCATTTCAAACTGGATCTGTACTTTATGGTATAGAAATGGTTGCATAGACACGGTCTCATGTGAGTAGATGTTGCCTCCTTTTAACTCCTGAGGAAATTGAGGTTCCAAGAGATTCAGCAATAGGGTTAAAATCACAGTTCTGAGTAGAAGAGAAGACCCTTGGAGCCAAGCCTGCCTGAGGCATAAGCCCAGGTCTCCCCCAAGCTGCACCACTCCTGTTCACTGGGCCCAGCAGAAGTGGGCTCACTTCCCCAGGCCTCCCTACTTCTCTGAGCATACTTCAGGACAGATTTGAGCCTGGCTCTGTGGCCCTGTAAGCATGCTGCTTTGCTCTGCCCCCTCTGTAGGCCTGTTCTGCAGGTTGTAGTGTCTGTCCCCCTAGACCCTTCCCCCTGTCAATATCCCAGCTCACTAGAGGCCCCCTTTACTCAGCCTCCCTCTCTGGCCGGTTCCTTCGATCATCTGGCCTCTTGCCTGCTGGCCAACAAGCATGCACCAAGCTCTACTCCTACAGCCTGCAAGGCTACAGGTGAGCTCCTCCTCTGGGAGGAGGGGAGAGGAGAGGTGTGAGAGAGAAGGCTTTGGTATTCACGGGTGGTGACAGCAGCCTGGAGGAGGTGTTGACAGTCAGTGGGAAGAGATTATGGTTTTCCTTTCCTAGGGCCTCCCTTTCTCAAACTGTTGCCTGACCACTAGCCTCCCTTTCCCACCATCTTTATCTGCAGCTGGCTACAGGAAACGTTGCCGGCGTGGGGCTCCCACCTGCTTACCATGGTAAGGCCTGGCTTGCAGGTGGCTTGGAGCCACACCAATGTCACAGTCAGCTTCCTTTCTGCCCACTGTGCCTCTCACCTTGCCTGGTTTGGCAACAGCCTCATCAGCCTCTCCCAGAGGGTAAGGCAGAAATTCTGGTCTTCACAGGGGCAGAGTTCTTGGGAAGGTGCAGCCACACATAGGCTGGGTCCTTAGGGCCAAGATGCATTTTCCTGGGTACTCTAACACAGACCATTCTTTGTGGCCCAGCTGCAGACCCAGCTCCCTGATGCCCTGAACCAGTTGCTCTATTCTCTGAGAGAGCTGCTGCTACATTTCTGTCAGAACATTCTGCTGCCATTGTGGCACATGCTGCTTGAGGCCCTCGCCCGGGCCCAGGAGCACTGCCACGAAGCATGCAGGTGAGAACCCGCACCCAGGGCTCGTGCAGGATCCCATTTTCCCCACTCCCTTTCCCCAGGGACATGCTCCTCTATTCATGCTCTACCCTGCCCTCATTGTTCCCTTGGTTGCGCTGAGATGAGGGTTGTGGGTCTAAGATGCAGCCCTATATTTTGACACAGCTATACATAACCCTAACCTCCAAAATGTTCTGATTTCCTCCCAGAGGTGAGGTGACCTGGGATTGCATCAAGACACAGCTCAGTGAGGCTGCCCGCTGGACCTGGCTCTGCCTGCAGGACATCACAGTGGCTTTCTTGGACTGGGCACTCACTGTGCTATCACAGCAGTAGGCCCTGTCCCTTGGCCAGTTGTTTCTGACTTTGGCAGGTCATCTGATTGCTGGGGACGGGATATCATGTACTGCCCGAGATTGTCTTTTTTACTTGATGCCTGTGTTCTGTCTCCTAGGCAAATGGCCAGTTGCCTCTGCCCCACTTCCTTTCATCTTTGGTGGGGATTGAGCCCGGAGGTATCTCAGCCTCTTACCCAGAATCCCATTGAACCCTTCTGCTCTCTTGTGCATAGCTCCCAGTCTCTGTCCTTGGGCTGGTAGTCTCTCTCATCTCCTGCTCTCTTCTTCCCTCCATCTCAACTCTTAAAGCTCCAAACTGCTCATTTCCGAGAATCTCGGACTCCCAGAGAATGGCTTCTGAGTTCTTCTGACAAACAGTTCCTGTTCCCGACTTCAGTAGGCTCCTTTTTCTGTTCTTGGTCATAGCTATAACCGCAGAGGAAGAAGGAAAAGGACCTTCAGAAGAACCCAGAAGAATATAGCACCACAGTTGGCAACAGCAGCTTCACCTCTCCCTGCTGCCTGGTCATGGCTGTCAGTGGATATACAGGGTTGGGTGGAAATGCCCTCACATCAAAATGCCCAAAGTATACCCTTCCAGGCTCTTAACTGCCTCCATCGTGGTCCTGCTTCCTCAACTCTCCATTCCCCTTCAGTGCTGGGGGCTCTGCCTCAAGTTTCAGCTTGTCCTTGTGCCTCACCCTCACCCGTATAGTCATGGCTTCAGGGCCAGAGAACCTTCTAGCAGCCTGTTGAGACAGGGTTCAGCACAAGGCTCCTGGGTGTAACTGCTGGGTGGAATAAAGGACACAGGTCTGATTTCTAGCTTTCCCTCTCATCCTCATGTAAGGAGTCCTATAGCTGTGGGACAGAACAAGACGTTGGGATCCTGCTCTCCTGTGGGGTTGTAGCCACTGGTTATAACTGAGCCTGTGACAGGGAAAACCCAAATCCATCATTCTAGAGTTTGGCCTTTGGGGAGTTCCACACACACTTCTCCTGTTGCTCCCCTAATCATGTTGTCTCCTTTGTCCTTGAGGTTCGTGTCCCATTATTTGTCTTGACGGTGTGAGTATTTTATCTTTGGGGAAAAAAGCAAGAGGGCCTCTCCTAGGGGAGTTCTTTGCCAGTGATCAGTAGGCAATCTTTTTCCTTGTCAGACCCTTAACTTATTAAGTGGAGTGAGTGAACGATTTAGAACTCCAAGAGACATGAGTGAGAAGGTTATCACTGAAGTCCCTTTTTAATTTTCAACTTGAGATTATAAGACTTTAACAGCTGAACAGGTTTTTTTTTCAGTTCTGACATCAAGTTTCTTACCTTGAATATTTAAAAATCTAAACTGTACTGAGAAGCCCTGCCCACCCCAGCTCCCACAGGCTGGTTTCTGGTCTCCTAAACATGCAGGAGGAGGCAGAGATGATGTCCAGTCCCCACTGCACCTCTCACATGAGGCATTGAGACACTTCCTCACTCCCAGTGGAATAAAGTAGCAGGCAGAGAAAAATCTTGAGAAAGGTCATGAAACTGCAGCCTCTGACATTTTGTTCACTTTCCTTATCAGAGCATATAACTGCTACTTCTGGACGATTGACAGCCCATGCTGGACATAACCCTGTTATTCTCATGGCAGTCAATTTTTCTCAGAAAAACGAACCCTCCCTGACAAAGGGCCACGTTCTAGGATTGCCCAAGGGTCCTGGAGCTGGTTCCATTTCCTCAGTTTTTACCGATCAGGAGCAAATGGATTCCTAATAACTGAATCCTGACCAGCCTGTATTGGAAGCAAGTTGAAGAAAGGGGCCTGCCATGAGCCTCAGTCAGCACTAGCGTAGGACAGGTAAAATGATGCCATCCTGTCCAGTGACATGTCCAAGGCTGCTGGGTCTGACTAGCGGCTGGCAGCTCGGAGAATGTCAGGTGTCTAATATGTGTGCTCTTGCCTTGTTGGGTTCATTTAATTTCTAACAGTATAATCCTGGGGTTCAGCATTTCTCTCGTGGATTTAGGTTAATTGGGATCTCCACAGCCTGTCACCAGGACAGACAAATAACTTTCATTGGCTTATCTGATAGACACAATTGTTTGACCCAATGTTGGAATTGTCCAGCATTTTTCCTGTGTCCGAGTTGTCCAGCAGTAATAGGCCACCCATTAAAGCAAACCAGATACCCAGACGTTCCATTTATGCAGAACATCTAGGAGCAGGAATCCAGGCTGAGCCAAGCAGTTGGGCCAGTGTGGACTTGCGGATACACTCCAGTGGTACTCACAGGTGGGACAGCCTCCTACTACTGTTAGTGCTGGAGGAGCAGAAGTGAGCTGTCACCTAGGAGAGTCACATCTGACTTTTCATACACAGCTGGAGTGCAATAGATAACATGCCGTGAAACCCAGGAACCATTTGCATATGCTTATCTCTTGCTAACTTGTCACTACCAACTCTTGTATGGACCTGCAAATTGTATCACATTATTCATTTTGAAATACTTTCTGCTTTCCCCAGCCTTTACATGAGTTTCCATATTCCTTTGGAAATGGGTATCTGTACCCAGTTCATGACTTCAGTTTTAGAATAGGGCAGCTTGGTGGGTAGCCTGACTGAATGATGAAGCTGCTGGGCTCAAACCTGCTACCTGCCAGTCGGTTCTCAAAATGAATGGCTCCACCCCCAGGATGGAGTGTTTCCCACAGAAAGGCTTGCCTGCCCTGTCCTATTCCAGATTGACCCAGTTTCACAGAAATTTTAAGAGTCAAATGACCCCAGAGCAACTTCACTATGCCTTAACTCTTCTAAAGGCATTTCGGTTTAAGTTGGTAATTAAAGTGATACATCCTTTTACTACATACCAGTCGTGGCACTCCCAAAAGGGCTTGAAGGCACAAAGGGCCTTGCTTTTCCCTGTGGTATTCCATTTTCATTGCCTTAGACTTGAAGAAGGAATGTGGGAGAAGCTTCTGCCATTCAGGGTATGAGTGACTACTAATTAAATATTGAGCTTTCTGCCTATTAATAAAAATATTTAATTCAAACGTGCTGTTAAATGTGGCTTGATATGATTCTTTTACTGTGTTAGCACACCAGTTATTAAATTTGTTTTAATACAGTATTGTCTCCAGTAAAACAGATTTGTCCTTTCCATAGTTTAGTGTATTCCCAAATAGCCCAGACTTCACCCATAGATACTTTCCAGGTACATGAGCAGGTACTATTTATTAAAAACTGATCTCGCTGGGCAAGGCTAGAAGATATCCGATCTTTTGCAGACCACGCCATAAGAGGTCATCACACTTATTTGAAGTTAAGTTGGTTCCTACCAAAGAGAAAAGTTAAGGTTTCAGGTCCCAACTGTGGAGAGTTGCAGGAGATTCCAGTAACGTGAAATTGTACCCTCGCTCTTGTTTGTTTTTTGCTTTTGCTTTTTGTTTTGTATGCTGTGTGGCGGGGGTCACATTTCATTCTCTTTCCATGTTCATATCCTCTTATTACAGCACCATTTGTTGAATTTTGTTTTGGTTGGTTTTTCATTTGTTTACGAAGTGCATGGACTGGAAATCAAACCCGGGTCTCCCGCATGGCAGGCGAGAATTCTACCACTCAACTACACTTGCACCCCCAACCCTTGCTTTTTATTAGTGGTAGCCGCACAGAGCTAACTGGATTAGGAAACCACACAGAAAAAAAAAAAACTAAAAGTTGTTTTAATTAAATGAGAATCTTTTACATTTGCCATGTTCCTATTTAGCCACATATTCCATAATCCCTGGACTCATAGCCACTTCTGATGGTTTGGCTCCCACTCCCTGCACATTGCTCAGAGACCTCGCCCCATGTGCCCAGGGACATGATGCAGCCTTGGAAGAATCTGTCAGATTCAGCAGGGGACAAGAGAGTGGGGGTTGAAAGTGATACCTAAAATGATTTCCTTGAGACATTAAAGGAAAGCAATGTAGAATCTGGGTGTATATAGGGTAAAAACTATGCAAAAAGTGACTTTGTCTTCACATTTAGTTAGAAGATGTCATATACAGAACACTACCTGTCCAGATCAAGAACTATTGGAAGATCAACTTCTGTGTGTTTATTTGGTGCAAAATTTATATTTTGGGTACCACACTTGTATGGTCGGTTTATTTGAACACTATTATTATATGGAATCTTGGATGGGGCATGAGATCTTACTGGTTTGTACAGGTTATTGTGATGCCCCGATATATCCCAGAGTAATCTGGGTAGAAAATAAAAAAAAAAATTTTTTAAGTATTTGCAAAGTCCCTTTGGGGGGCTGGGGAGAATTCCCAATATTCTTGCCAGCAGTGGGGACAACCAATTGAATCGATTGAATCCTCGATCTTGGGGGTTACCCCTATGAAAGTTATTCCTTCAAAGGAGAAGCTAATCCTATTTATAATTGAGCCTAGGAGTCACCCCCAGAGAACCTCTTTTGTTGCTCAGATATGGCCTAAGCCAACTCAGCAGGTGAACTTACTGCTCTCTCCTCGTCGTGGGACATGACTCCCAGGGGATGTCAGTCTCCCTGGCAATGTGGTACAGGACTCCCGGGATGAACCAGGACCTGGTATCATGGGATTGAGAAAGCCTTCTTGACCAAAAGGCAGAAGAGAGAAACGAGACAAAATAAAGTTTCAATGGCTGAGAGATTTCAAATAGAGTTGAGAGGTTATCCTAGAGGTTATTATTATGCATTACATTAATATCCCTTTTTAGTTTATGGTATATCGGAGCGACTAGAGGGAAATACCTGAAACTGCTAAAGTGTGTTCCAGTAGCTTTGATTCTTGAAGACCATTGTATAACTGTATAGCTTTTACAATGTGAATGTGATTGTGAAAACCTTGTATCTAATGCTCCTTTTATTCAGGGTATGGACAGATGAGTAAAAAAATAAGGATAAATAAATAATAGGGGAATAAAGGGTAAAAAATTGGCTAGATGGGAATACTAGTCAATGAGAGGGAGGGATGTATGAGTTTTTTCTTTTTCTTTTTCTGGAGTGATGCAAATGTTCTAAACATGATCATGGTGATGAATACACAACTATGTGATGATATAAGCCATTAATTGTGTACCATGTATGGACTATATGTGTATGAAGATTTCTCAATAAAAATATAAAAAAAGAAGAATTATTGGAAGAAAATGATCTTGTCCACACAAGCAAGGGTGGAAAAAAAGCACAGGCTGATAAAATCAGAGGGTAGTTTTGGTTAAGCAAATATTTGAAATCAGTGAGAGGTAGCTTAAAATTGCTCTTTAAAGGACACTGGCACCTGGGTGAGAAAAAGCCATTAAGTGAGATCCCCTAGATGCCAAATCAGAGGCAAGAGGATGCCGACTGGACAAATCAGCTGATGGCCGCGACGTCCTTGGTGACTGTGGTAAGTGATGGGTTTGGACAGGTCTGTATCTCGATCATTTTTAAGCATTATCTGGATATTGGCCCGGCCTACAGGGTCTCAAATTGTGATTCGTGGCTCTGGGGATCCTCACGTTTCTTTCAGGGGTTCTAAGAAGTCGAAATCATTTACTGAACAATACGAAGATGTCCTTTACCTTGCTTGACATTTGCTCTGATGGATGCAAAAGCAATAAAAAATAACTGCCAGCCCTTAATCAAAGCAGTGGCTCCAAAGTGAACTAATGCTTGCTGTATTCTTCACTACTATGCATTGACATACAAAACAAATCCAGTTTCACATAGGAATGCTCTTGATGTAGTATTAAAATGTATTAATTTTATTGTCTCAACCCGTGAGTACTTGTCTCTTTAAATGTTCCACGTGAAGAAATGGGAAGAATGTGTAACACTCAGCGGCTGCTGAACAGCAGTGGTTGCCTCAAAGAAAAGTGCTTGTATACAAGGGTTTGAGTTGCAAACTTTATTTATGGGACTCCTCTTTTTTTTTTTTAAGTTGAGGTGAACTTAAACTTTTATGACATAACATAAAATTAGCCATTTTTTTTCGTTTTTTTAAAAATTATTTATTAATTAAAAAAAATTACAAGAAACACAAACATTCCCAACAAATACACTCAGCAATTCACAATATCATCACATAGTTGCATATTCATCATCATAATCATTTCCCAGAACATTAGCATCAATTCAGAAAAAGAAACAAAAAGACAACAGAAAAATATAACAAACAGAAAAAAAAATTTTACAGGCCATACCCCTTACTGATCCCTTTCATTGATCACTAGCATTTCAAACTAAATCTATTTTAACATTTGTTCCCCCTATTATTTATTTTTATTTCATATGTTCCTCTCATCTGTTGACAAGGTAGATAAAAGGAGCCTCAGACACAAGGTTTTCACAATCACACAGTCACAT
>PVIY010046259.1:0-18574 GCA_004026745.1 Myrmecophaga tridactyla | reverse complement strand
TCTTTGTTTTTATAATTCCATGTTTTTCATTTTTTAATATTTTATATATCAATATTTAATGCTATGTATTTGAGATGTATAATTTCTGAGGCTTTTGGAGATGCTGTACATGCTGTTTCTTGTTTAGCTGACTTAAGTCAATGTTATCTATTTACTTGTGGCTTTGGCAAACTTTATAGGTCTTATTTTATTGATCATAGATTGGGGGGATCCTAAGTATCAAATTTAGGTTGCTTTTCCTCAGAGAGCATTTTAACTTTAAAAAATACTTCATTTTTTTAACTTAAAAAAAATTGAAACAGGGTGGGGAATGGTGGCTCAGTGGTAGAGTTCTTGCCTGCCATTCCAGAGACCTGGGTTCAGTTCCCAGTGCCTGCCCATGTATAAAAAAGAAATTAAAACAGCTTTATTGAGATATAATTTACACGCCATGCAATTCACCAATCTAAAGTGCATACTTTTTTCCAAACATTTTTTGTATATTCACAGGGTTGTACAGCCATCAACACAATGAATTTTACAGCATTTTCATCTTCAATCAAGAAACCACATACCCATTAGCAGTCATTACCCATCTCTCTTCAATCCATCCAGCCTTAGGCAGCTACTAATTGATGTCATGCTTATCAATTCACCTATTCTGGACATTTCATATAAATTGAATTATATAACATATGGTCTTATGTGACTGGCTTCTTTCACCTAGCATAATATTTTTGAGGTTCATTCTTGCTATAGCATATATCAGCATTTCATTTCTATTTATTATAACATAATAATCCATTATATGTCTATAGCATATTTTTACCCAATCATCAGTTGTGGACCTTTAGGTTATTTCCTCATTTTGGCTATTATGAACATGGTTCTATGAACATTAGTGTGCAATTTTTGTAAACATGCATTTTCATTTTCCAGATCATAAAGTAATTTTATATTTAACTATTTGCCTAACTGCCACACTATTTTCCAAATTGGCTGTACTGTTTTACATTCCTGCCAGAAGTATACAAGTGTTCTGATTTCTCCATATCCTCACAAAACTTATTATATCTTTTGATTATAGACATCTGAGGGGATTTGAGGTGACATGTCATTGTGGATTTGATTTGCATTTCTCTGATGACTAATAATATTGAGCATTCTTTCATTTGCTTTTGGATATTTGCATATCTCTTTTTGAGAAGTGACTATTCAGATCATTTATCCATTTTTTTTTAATTTGGACTATATGGGTTTTTTTTTTAATTATTTGAGTTGCAGCTGTTCTTTATCTACTCTAGATAAAAGTCCCTTACTACATATTCGATTTGCAAATATTTTCTCCCATTCTATGGGTGGTTTTGCACTTTCTTGATCGTGTCCTTTGAGGCACAAAGTTTTTTATTTTGAGGATGTCCAATTTATCTTATTTTTCCTGCTAATGTTTTTCCTGTCCTCCAGAGAAGATTTGCATTCACTTCACCTAAGAGTCAAATGATGCTGCTGATCTGGATTGTCCTTAGCTTCCAGGCATAATGGATATGAGATTTTGAGGGGAATGAAGAGAGATCTCAATTCAGCTCTGACAGCATGCAGCTGGCCCAAAGCTTCTGTGAGCAGGTGGGGTGTTATGTGCCCACAAGGAATCCTGTTATAAGCACTTGTCTGCTTTTTGAGCTCACATCTCTTACAGCAGTTTGAAGTACTTTTTTTCAGGTGGAAACTGACATTGCATTAATTATGTTTCATCTAAAATCTAATCATTTTTAGTTCAAAGGTCTTTTAGAATATTTAGTCATTATGCTACCAGAGGTGAAAGTCAGGAGATGTAATATATTCTGTATATAGTTCAATTGTAAAAATGTTCAGAGAATGTCTCCTTCTGTGTCTGTATCCAAAACTCTGATCAAGGTACAATATTCTAGGAGAGTCCCGGCAGTCTCGGATAAATATATAACTAAAGAAAACATTCTAATTATAATTTTAACAATTTTTCATATAACATGCCCTTGATTTAAAACTGAATTTCAAATTTGCATGTAAGTGGCTTTTGTATGTTTACCAAGGTTGTATGTTTATAGACACTTTTTTGGTCTATAAAAATAGATGAAAAGATACTTGTTAATCATTGCACTGTGATATTGCAATTGAACAGAAATATATTTTTGCAATTCAAATGAAGTAAAACAAGTAAAATACAGTTTTGAAAATTTTCCTAAGACTTAGTATTTTAAGAAAGGGTTCTGATTGTGTGTTAATGCATAGGTAATGATTTAATGTGCTGTGTCTCTCTTTGTTTTTAATGTATTTTACTCTTAGCCCTGTGTTAGCTCTTAATTGTGTTAACTTCTTAGTCATATAGAGTTTTACCTAATGTATCAAGTAACCACATGTGCAAAATGTTAACTATGTCCTGGTACATGTTACATTGCATAAATCAAATAAACTTTGAAAATCCAAAGTCTTATCACCTGATTTTGATTACTGTTCTAATTTTTTTGCCAGCCTACTCTTGTGAAATTTGCAAACTGGCAGCCACTATTGTTTTATGACAGCTAATATCACAAGTGGATCTTTCCATCTTTTTAAGCAGTGATCATATAGAATCATAAAATATAAGCAACTTACAGCTGAGAGGTAAAATTTTCATTTTGCAAAAGAGGCAACTGAAACCAATGGGATTAAGAGATTTCTATTTTCACATTATGAAAGACAATAACAAAACTGAGAACAGTTCACATCCCTTGAATATTGGCCCAGCATTCTTTCCCAATATGTCTATGTTTATAAAGAATATGGGCATGCACACATGGAAAAATTCTAAATGAAATTAGTTTGGATTTAAGCTCATAAACTAAAGGGAAAATAATCTCAGGCAAAAATATAATGAGAAGAAGACTCATCACCCATTTTTTAGGTATATGGCAGTAAAGGAAATCCACATTGTTCTAGGTAATCTGTTATTATTTATCTTCCCTTTGAGTATAATAGGAATTAAAGAGGATAGACATAACTTCCATAGCAATATCTTTGTGTTGGGCCTGTTTTATGAAGATTTGTGGTACCCACTACTATTTTCCAGTCGATATGTTGTCCCAAACTTAACATAAGCTTGTAGAAATAAATATTTAAGCCCTGTATCTAAGCTTTATGAGTGTCTTTCTGTGTTTGTGTGTGTATGTCTGGGAGTGTGAGAGGGAAGATGGGAGCCCTACATTGGGAAATGCTGTGCAATAGAGAGTCATTTGTATTAACAGGAGTCATAAGATGATTTCTTTCCCTTATCTTGGGAGGCTAATTTCTCCATCTACCACTGACCACATTACCAGTGTTCTAATTTTAACTCAAATAACCTTTAATGAAGAAATGAGAACTTCTCATGATCCCTTCCAAAATGATTTATAAATGTGACATTCATTATTAAAATATGTGTATAGAAAACTAGACAATTAAGTTGGATGCTCTATCAAGCAACTGCTTTTGTCCTTTTTTATACAGAAGTTCCAGTCAATACCAAATGTTATTTTCTTAAAGTAGAAACCATTATTTAATGGCATCACATCAAAAGAGTCTTTCTGCTTCTATTTTTTTCCTAAATTAAATATGGATGCTATTAACCAGCACTTTTACTTGATTCTTTCATGTTATAACATAATAATATATCATCAACCTACTATAGAAACATTTGCCTCATTTACTATTTGAAAGATTGCGATAAGGGGACCAAGTGAACTAATTCCATTACTTTCCATATTAAAGACCATCGTGTTTGCTTATTTTGGGACTTATTTTGTGGAGCCGAAATGTTGGTTTATTCTTTTTAATGGTTTCAGTCTCAATAGCAGTTTCATTTGTACAAACAACAGCAGCAGAGCAAAGACATTTATGATTACTTGCTCTAAGGCCATGTGAAATAACTGCCTAAGGAAAGTTAAGAAAAAATGTGGTTGTATTTAGTTTACCAACCAATGCTGACACACTGTAAGTTTTAGTTTGCCTGTTCTAAGAGTGTTGAAATATTTGTACTGCCTCTGAGGAAGTTTTTTTCAAATAGAGAAAGACATTTCTAGAATATGGTAAAAGCTATACATTTGTTGTACTCAGCATGCCAGTATTCAATAATGCTTCTGAATTTCTGGTTAAGTTTTGCATTTCTACTGAAGTGTTCCAGAAATTAAGTAAATTATTATAGGGAGTTCTTAAGAATGTTTCCTCAGTATCAGCTGTTCTCTACTCTGGCTGCTCATTGTAGTCAGCTGGAAGAGTTTGTAAAAAAACAATACGTAGGTTCTCTTTTTGGCATGGCAGTTTGAGGAGCTCTGTAGACTAGCTTCCCAGTGGGACTGATGGGAAAAAACCACCATTTATGTTTCTAGAAATGCTCTAAGAACATACAGGAAGTGAGGAAACACCTATCCAAGAAAATCAAATAAAACACGGTAAGAATCAGAATCATTTTCAAATAAGATACATTCACTCACTGCCCCTCCCAGCTCAGTGAGATGAAAATTTTACCCCACCCCATATTGGAGCAGCCAAGAACACAAAGGTTCTGTTTCCTCAGTTCCTAGAGTGTTATCTTTATGAGAGGGGCAGGAGATCAGCATTTGCCATCCTGTCACCTGCTATCTATTGCTGAGGCTCAGTTCTGACCAAATTCAAGGCAGAAGTGGACACATTTTTCAAACCAGCTCCACTCATAGTATACTCTATCTTGAGTTCAGTGCTGCTTGGAATACTAGGATCCTGATTGCCCTTTTCTTGTCTGATAAGGTGGCTGTGGTAGAAGCAAGCCAAAAAGACCCGAGGTTCCTGCCCTCTCCACTAAGCACAAATCTCCTAAAATGGGACTGCCACTCAGATGCATGCCATTGTCCCCATCCCTACCTCTAGGTCAGAGATTTCATGGTTAGAGATTTTGCCCAGGAAATGAGGATGGGAGAAAAGCAAGTTGTAAAATAGATAGCTCCTAATAGCTTCACAAAAGACAGACTTAATTGCAATACAGAAGGGAGAAGTTCAAGGAAGGGCACTGTCAAAAACAGTGGAGGGTAGCCATGGACAGTTGGGAGGAGACTGGTAGATTCATTGGAGGTAAAGGCCAGAGCATAAGCCAACTTGTATGGCAGACCATTGGAGGAAGATACAAACCAGGGGAGCCATACTGAAGTCAGAAAAATATTAAATACTGATATTGGAAAAAAATTCCTTCAAAGGAGCCCAAATTTGATATGGTCAATCTATGGAAGAATTTATATCCTGGGGTATTGTTGAAAATAGAGCAATGTGCTGGCATAAGTGGAGCTTAACAACTGTATGGCTCAGGAAAAGAAAAAGTTCTGCAAAAACCATGATTGTGCCAGTTTAAATCTCTTATGGACCCCAGAAAAGCCAAATTATTTAATCCTCATTCAATATTGCTGGGTGGGAACTTTCTGATTGTTCCCATGGATATGTGACCCACCCAATTATGGGTAGTAACTTGCGATTAGATTGTTTCCATGGAGATGTGTGTCCACCCATTCAAGATAGAGTTGTTTACTGGAGCTATTTAAGTGACAACAATTTTAGAAAATGCTTCAGAGCCATGAAAACACCAGAACTGACAGAGCCCTGGGGAAGCCTTTGAAGAAGCCTGTAGAGAAGGCTAGCAGATCTTGCATGGGACTTTCCAGCTGAGAGAGAGACCCTTAATGTCATTGACCTTCTTGAACCAAGGTATCTTTTCCTGGATGCCTTACATTGGACATTTTTATAGTCTTTCTTTAATTTGGATATTTTCATGGCCTGAGAAATGTAAGTGTGTAACTAATAAATTCTCCTTTTTAAAAGCCATTTCATTTCTGGTATATTGCATTCTGGCAGCTTTAAACTAGAACAAATGGTCTTCACCAGGTGATTTTGGGTATACCCAAACCTTGTTAACTAAGGAGAACATCTGAGGATTAACATTGTGGAAGAATGGATTTCACTAAAACAATCAAGCCACTAAATAAATAAGCAAACAACAAAAAGTTAAGAATAACATCCCTTTTGGGGGGGAACATGCTCAGAATTGCTGCAAGCTATTTTCTAAATTGTCCAGTTCCAAACAAAATATTAAGAGATACTCAAAAAAGCAGGAAAGTATGATCCATACACTAGGGAATAAAAGCAGGCAACAGAAACTGTCTTTGAGGAAGATACTAGATGTTGGATTTAACAGAGAGACTTCAAAGTAGCTATGATAGATATGTTCAAAGAAACTGAAAGAAACCATGATTAAAGAAGTAAAGGAAGGTATCATGGCAATTTTGAACACAGAATATCAATAAGGAAATGGAAATGATAGAAAGAACCTAATGAAAATCATGGGGTTGTAAACTACAGTAATGGAAATGAAATAGTGACTGAGGGCCTCTCTTATAAATGAAATGTATCCCCCCCCCCCAAAAGATATGTCAAAGTCCTAATTCCCAGTAACTAAGAAAGTGAACATAATTGGAAATAGATTTATTACAGATGGTGTTGTTAAAATGAATTCCTATAGGATTAGGGTGGAACTTTAATCAAATATGAATGATGCCCTCATAAGAAGGGGATAGGATACAAGCAGACACAGAGGTAGAAGATAACAATGTTTTCTGGCCGAGAACCTACAGAATAGGTTCTGCAAAAGTTTGGCAGGCACTTAAGACTGAAAAATGTAGCAGGCCACTCCATATAGCAAAATAGTAACAGTTTATTAGGGAATTTACAGATGGGAAAGCTGGTCCTGGGAAGCTGCAAGACAATCAGAGTAGAGCTCCACATGGCCAACAAGTTACAGAAGGTTATATATGGTAGGAACAAAGAAGGCTCAGAGCCAAGTTAGGATTTGCAAGATCATAAAATTGTTTCTTTCAAGTTACTGATATGTAGCAGTAGCAGTTTAGGATAGACAGCACTGTGCTTAGAAATGGGCACCTGCATTTTATGATGCACTTACAGAGGCTGTTTGTTTTTTGTTTTTTTTTCTCATTTAGAAATGTATGGTTTCTCTGGTTTATGGCCTCAAACATATGCTGACAGAAGCAGAGATTGTATTATGCTACAAACCAAGGAATACCAAAGATTCCCAGGCACCACCAGATTCCAGGAGAGGGGAATGGCACAGATTCTTTCCTACAATTTCAAAGGGAACATGGTCTTTCCGACACTTTGATTTGAAACTTGTAGCCTTCAGAACTGAGACTAATTTTTTTGTTGTACTAAGGAACATTTTTGGTACTTTGTTATAACAGTCTTAGGAAAGTAAGACAGGATCAAAAGTAGATTTAAACAAGCAGAAGAAAGAATTAGTGAATTTGAAGATGGATCAATAGAGGTTTTGTAAGCTGAAAATGTTATGACTTTGTCTAGGTTTTGGTATTATGAGAGTACAGGCCTCATAAAGTGAAAAGTGTTTCCTCTGTTCTTTTGGAAAAATTTTGTGAAACATTGGTATTATTCTTCTCTAAATGATGGGATAGAATTCACCAGTGAAACCATCTGGCCCTGGGCTTTTTTCACTGGATGATTTTTTGATTACTGATTCAATCCCTTCTCTTGTTGTAGGACTAACCTAATAAAACTCTGCTCCCATCATTAATGACCATCTTTACTGTGTGTCTCTATGATTCTCTGTGTCCAGATTTTCCTCTACCTTCTCTTATAAGGCCACCAGTTACTGGATTAGGGGCTACCCTAATCCATTGTGACCTCATCTTAACCTCAGTGTAGCTGTAAAGACCCTATTTCCAAATAAGGTAACATTCATAGGTACCAAGGGTTAGGACAGAAATTTATCCTTTGAGGGGGATACAATTCAACCCACAACACCTGAGTTATAGAGACAATCACCAAGGAGATTCCTACCTTGTACAGGGGAGAAACCAGAATCAAAACCAAAGAAGTCGGAGTACCAACAGTGTTCCAGTGCAACAAGAAGCAGTGGAACATAGCAAGAGCCTGGAGAGACTTCCAAGCCCTAAAGCATAGTTGAATAAGGTATGGGGAGTCCAAGGAATTATTTTTGAATGAGGAAAGAGGCATTCAAAGTACACACCAATTAAATCAGAAATATGGCAAATTAGACCCACCCAATTTTGCCACTTTTAGGGTCATGGAAGGGGGCAGTGCTGAGGTGTGGACTAATCTGTCCCTTCTTGCAGCTGCCCGTGCTGGAACCAGAGCACCAGAAAGTTCATTGTGTTCTCTTGACTGTGAACACCAACACTGCAAGAGACAGGGTGTTCTTAGGCGCATTGTGGTTCCAGCCCTACCTCTGACCTGGGATCCTATTTTCAGTTATACTCTTTTTGGCATTTTTGTGAGATTTATCTCCTTCAGATTTTAAAACATTTTGCTAAGTCCCTGAAGGCAGTCAGAAGTACCTCACAGGTCATTCAAGGCAGGCATTTGGGAGAACAGATCTCTTGAGCTGAAGAACCCACATGTCCTCACCTGAACTCTCTTTTCCCTCACCTGAACTGCTGGACTAGGCCCCTCCAGGGCTTCCCAGTGGAACGAATCTGCTTCTGAAATCTGAATCCAAGATATTGCTGGAAATTTGCTTGGCCTGAGGAGAAAAAAAATTGAGGGCCCCCTATATAATGAGGACCAATACTAGGACCCCATCATAGGGTGGTTATTAGGATTAAATGTGTTAATACATGTGGTGTGTCTAGCACATAGTAAGTGATTATTGATGAAAAGAGAGATATAGAGATGTTAGAAGATAGAGATAGAGATAGGGAAGGAAAGGAAGGAGGTAGGGCAGAAAGAATGGAAGGAAAATTAAAAGTTCAGTGAATTTTCAAATCATTTCTCATGTTTAGGACTAAGATTAAACTCAAGCTAATGCCCTTTGCCCTCTGTTTCCTCATTGCTGTATATCACAAAGATTTGTAGGCTCGGTACAAATCAGCCAAAATTTCACCCATTCCTCATTGTATGTTTCTGAGAAAGCTATTCAATGTCTGCACTTAAATGTATCACTATTGGCAAAGTTAAAATTTACCTCTACATTAGGGTAAGTGTTAACTGTTTTTGTCCTAAGTCTTTAGTTCCCCTGATGTAGAAATTTAGTAGCTACCAATAAGCATTTCCATTTTTCTAGTCAAAACTGAGTAAATGAAGGTAAAGCCTAAAACACAGCCTAATTGCCAGGCTAGCATCTCTCAGCGTTTAGAGTAAACACACAAAAAACAATTGATGAGTGAAAAAATAAGAGGCAACCATTCTTTTAACATTATCTAAGCAAATAGTAGGCTGATGGTCTAGGTGAAGAAATTAAGGCTCTGGGTCTTAGATCCCTTTTTCCCTAAGTGAGGTTGATTTTAACAGCAAAGTATAATGGTTAAGTACACAAACAGAAAGAACTCCAATATCTGCACATTGTACTGGACAGTTAAAATATTCAATCTCCATTTTCATAAAAATGTCCTGTTTCATATTTTCATTGCATAATGATCCTGACTCTTTAGGATCAGTAAAGGGCAGTGCAAAGAGCAAGGCTTTAGCATTAGCTAGAACTGGGTTTGCTGGCTTTGCGTCAGTGGATAGATTAATTGTTTTAAAGCTTATTTTCTCATTTAGAAAATGAGGATAATCATTCTTATCTCAGAGTGTCACTGAGATGTTTAAAATGCTATAATTAATTGTTTAATGAAAATCCTTAGAAGACTCGTAATCAGTTGATTGATTGATTTTAGAGATTTGGTTGAAATTGGTTTCCTATAAACAATTAACCTTATATTTCTTTATGAAATTTTATCACAGGCTAGCTGTGTATATTTTAACGTTTAAAATTATAACAAATATTGTACATTTGGTTAAAGCATCAACAAATATTACTTATAGCTTGGATTTTTGAAACTATAACTATTACATGTTAAAAATTGAAAGCAAACAAGCCATGTGAAATTGAGTAACAGCAATATTTTTTGTCAACCATAAACATTCCTTAAACAATAAGGTACTAATTAGATTCAACCTTCTGAAACTCACTCTCTTATAATTTTGGCAACTGAGCACATGCATTTTGGTGTTTTGTTTAATTCTTTGAAGTTACCCCATGTTTTAATCTCCTAAAGCTAATGAAATGCAATCTAGCAGAAATGGGTTGGCTCTACAACAGGGCTTATTAATTTATAAGGTTACAATTCTGAGGCCATGAAGATGGTAGAAAAAGGCATCATCAAGATGATAAGCTGGACCATGAAGGCAGGCTGGCAGCATCCTCAGCTCCTCTGTCATACTGGAAATCACATGGCAGTGTCTCCTGGTCCTTCTGGCCACATTTCATTTCCTTCAGCTTCTGGCTTTAGTGTCTTCCTCTCTGAGCTTCTGCATGTTTCTCTCTTTTAACTTCTCTCTCTCTTAGCTTCTCTGGACCCCTTGCTGTGTGTTCTCTCTCTGTCCTTTATCCTCTTATAAAAGACTCCAGTTAAGAGGATTAAGACCCACCCAGAATGAGGTTGAGTCACATCTTAATAGAAATAACCTACCAAAAGGTCCCACCTACAATAGGCCTGAATCCACAGGAATGGATTCTAGGGCATATACACCTTCAAATTATCATACCCTGTTAGTCATTATGGTAGTTTTCTTCTTAGCAGAGCAAAACATGAAGGTCAGTCCGTCAGACTCATCCTTGGTCCAATGTCTTCAAAAATTCTGAAGCTGAATATTCCCAATCCTAATGAATATTCCTGGAGCACATTGTCACAGCTGGTTTCCCAGATTCTTTCAGAGTTCCTTTCTTCCTGTTCATTCTCTCAGTTGTTGAGTCTCAGGGACCCTCCCATTCTGTCATCAACTAGCCAGATTCTTACTCAACTGTCACTCTTGCACTGGTTTCCTATTCCTCTTTGTCTTAGGTGACAATCAAGACACTCTTATTCTCTGTTCTTGGTGAGGAGACAGACACACCTGCCTGGTCTTCTCATCTACAAGGGTAAATGTGTTCAGGTTTTTATGGAGTAATGTAAGGGACTGAGATAATTGTGTCAGATTACGTACTTCTCACAACACACTTAGGTAGAGCACAATCATCACATCTGGCTTTACTGCAGTATACTTGTTATTTCATTTCCACTACAATGATTCTTTAAAGGCTCTCATATTTAGACTTTTTTCAAAATGTGGACTTCTTAAGGGAGCTTGAGAACATTCCTGTTCATCAATACATGTCATTGGGCTTTTTCTTTTTCTTTTTCCTTCTTTTTTGATGCTTTTCACTGCCTTTCATACAGAAGAGGATGTGGGTAAGAGATAACATCAATTAATAATAATAACAGGAAGAGTTTGCACTTATTGAATACTTACTATGAACTGGGCACCGTGCTAAGTGCCTTATTTATATTGCATTACATTTTCGCAGACATCCTATGAGGTAGTTACTATTAATATCCTCATTTTATACATTTTTAAAACCTGAAGTACAGTGAAGTTTAAATAGTTTGGGCCAGGTACATTGTAATCAAGCTTATAAGCCAGCTTCCAGACCTGTTGAAATGTCGAAAAATCTAGGGAACTAAGTTTGTGTCCAAGTAGCTTAGATATTTTATATACATGAATTTAGAGAATCTTCAGACAGATTAAAGTGAAAAGATTAAATAAGTTGTCCAAGTCCACTTAATTAAAAAGCCAGTCCTCTGGGATTCAAAATTTAGGTATTTCTGATACCAAAGCTTTTGTTCTTTTCAAAATTGTTAGACCCATCCCATAGTAAAACATACAGTTTAAATTGTGACTCTGTGTACAAATATATAAACATGTAATCAATTGAAAAATTTCATAAAATCATAATTTTGCTTCCTGCCCTGGCACTCTGATGCTCTCTATTCTATCCTATCCTATTCAATTCTATTTTCTACTTACCTTCTCTCCTATGCCATTTTATTCTTTCCATTCCATTCCTTTTCATTTTATTATAGTCTATTTCATTTTTTAAAAAATACTGATTACAATCCACTAAATCAATTTTATGGCCCTACCTAATGCATATAGGACTGCCAAGGTGATATGATCTATTTAGTTGATATTTCAAATTGCTCTTTCTAACTAGAAGCACATGATCTCTGTTGAGGCAGAACTATAGACATCCCAATTTATAAGTAGAGATAAAGTGGCAATATATTGAATTTCTACAGTGTGAAATGAATTTTCCTAGGTGCAACTCTTTCTTGTCCCATATCCTTTTTTCATAATAATATTCTTAAATATTCTTGAATAGAGGCTTAGATTACTGCTAGTAATCTTAAACATATCTATTTTGTAAAAACATGCATATCCATGTTGTTGGTGATTGATCCATGTCCCCCCAAAAAGGCATGTTTAGGCCCCAACCTTTGGTCCTGTGGAGTAAACTCATTTGTTAATAGGACCTTTGAAGTTGTTCTTAGGTCAGGTGCTCTGAAACTGAATCGGATTGAGCCTTAATCCAAAATGGCTGAAGTCCTTTTAAGAAAGGAATTGGATGCAGAAGGAGGAAGCTATGAGAAGCATTTGGAAGCTGGAAGACAGCAGAACCCAGAAGAGAAGGGAAAAGACTGCCATTGTCAATGTCATGTGACAGAAAAGCCAAGGACCAAACTCCAATGACAGCCAGCCCCAGAACAGAAAAGAAGCGTCACCTTAGTGTTGCCTTCAAGTGGGACTTCTCCTAGCATTCAAGCTGTGAATTCCCAATATTTAAGCCAATTCACTGTATGATACTTGTTGTAGCAGCCAGGAAACTAAAACAAGCTGGGAGTTGAGTTATGCTCCCCCCCAAAATATACATTCACATCTTAATCTGTGTTCTTGTGGGTATGCACCCATTTGTAAAATGGACATTTGAATTTGTTATTATTAGCTAAGATCTTGACTCATTTGACAATAGGATCTTGAAGACTCTGATTAAGTCAAACTGAATCATAGTAGCCCTTAATATGTATGAAGGAAGGTCTTCTAAAGAGAGTAACTTCAGAGAGAGAAGAAACCAGAAGACAGAAGAAACTAGACAGAAGAGAGACATCATCATGTGACAGGGAACTGTCATTTCCTGAACACTACTGATTCTAGGAGAAAGCATTGACTTGCAAACATCTAACCTCCAAACTGAGACAATAAAACCTTATGATCAAAGCAAAATCAGGTATGGTATTTGCTTTGACCATAGTTTGTTAGCTCTGGCAAACTAAAACACCATGGTAAATATCTCTTTGGTGTTCTTGGGCTAGGTATTCACCATCTATAATAGTTTTCTTGGGATGTCTTTAATCTAATCATATATTGGCATTTATGGATGCTAAAAATTCAGTTCCAATTTTCTGTGTACCATCTGCATGCAGCTATTTTTTCTTATAATTTGGAGTAAAAGCAATTGGCCAATAATAGGCAAAATTTAATACTGGTGATCCAGAGGATCATTAATTAGACTTATATGTTGTCCAGGTCCAGACTGAGCTCTTGTAGAGCCCAGGAGGGTGTGGCTGCTAAACTGAAAAACTGGAAAACACCAGGCACAGAAGCAGAGATGGTTTTTTGGGGCCTATGGACAGAAGAAGATCTCTGGTGGTGGCTGTCTGGACATTAGCACTTGACAAAGGGAATATGAATGCATGAGGCAATATATTTAGAAGAAAGACATCCCATATGGTATGAAGACACCAAGTCTCTAGCATAATCATTAAAGGGGCCTAGAACTTGATGTTTTACTAAGGTTGTTAGTGCTTAAGACTAAAATATAATCAATGCTGTTTTTGCATCCTTTCTCTTCTGGGGAGATTGTTAACTTTCTTGACCTCTGTCCTTGGCTAAAGGATGCCTGTTATGGGCTTTTAGGAGGGGGTCCAGGCATTTGGGTCCCCCCAGTAACATTGACCATAGGACAGATATTGCATCCATACACTATAACAACAATATAAAGACAACGAAATAGTAATAACCCAAAACATAGGGCAGATAATTCCATAAAGAAATGCTGCCAAGATTGGGTAAGACAATAAACCAAGTAGAAAGGAGGTCAGTAGATAACTTATCTATATTGTGTATGTGCTTTGGCAGGTAATTTAAAAAAAATATTCTTATTGACAAATCTTTACACATATACAATCCATACATAGTATACAATCAGTGGCTCATGATATCATCACATATTTGTGTATTCATCACCATGATCATCTTTAAAACATTTGGATCTCTACAGAAAAAGGAACAAAAAGAAAACAGAAAAAATGCGTATGTCCCATATCCTTACCCCTCCCTCTCATTGACCACTAGTATTCCATCTACCCAATTTATTTTACATCTTAACCCCCTATTGTTTATTTACTTTTTATCTGTATTTTTTACTCATCTGCCCATTCCCTGAATAAAAAGAGCAACAGACACAAGGTTTTCACAATACATGGTCATATTGTAAAGGCTATATTATTATTCAATTGTCTTCAAGAATCATGGCTACTGGGACACAGGACAACAGTTTCAGGTACTTCCCTCTAGCCACTCCAGTACACCATAAACTAAAAAGGATATCTATATAATGCATATAACCTCCACGATAAACTTTTGACTCTGTTTGAAATCTCTCAGCCACAGAAATTCATTTTGTCTCATATCTCTCTTTCCCTTTTTGATCAAGAAGCCCTTCTCAATCTCGAGATACTGGATCCTAGCTTATTCCAGTTCTGTCCCATGTAGCTAGGGAGATTTATATCCCTGGGAGTCATGCCTCAGATAAAGGGCAGGGCAGTGAGTTCACCTGCCAAGTTGGAGGGGCCACATCTGAGAAACAGAAGAGGCCCTCTGGGGTGACTCTTAGGCATAATTATAAGTAGTCTTAGCCTGTCCTTTACAGGAATAAGTTTCATAAGGATGAACTCCAAAATTGAGGGCTCAGCCTATTGATTTGTTTGTCCCCACTTCTTGCAAGACTATCAGGAATTCTCCAAATGGAGAAGTTTAATATTTCCTCCTTTCTCCCCAGTCCCCTAAGGGGACCTTGCAAATATTTCTTAATTCATTGCCCAAATTACTCTGGTATATATTGGAGTATCACATTAACCAGTACAAGTGAACAAGATCTCACACCTTATTCAAAGTTCCATGTACTGGTGCATGGGTGGTTCAGTGGTAGAATGCTCACCTTTCATATGGGAGACTGGGGTTCAATTCCCAGACTGTGCACCCCAACCAAAACAAAACAAAAAGTTCCATATACTTATGGTATTCAAATAAACTGACCATACAAGTTATATTAGGCAATGCATGACTAAAAATATAAATTTTGCACCAAATAAACATCTCTCCTTTTGGCCTCACACAATCAGTCCTATTGCACAATCTGTATTCCTTCTTCACCAAATGCCCAATCTCTACACAATTTCTATTTCCTAACAAGCTGGGTTTTTAACTTCGACTCTCAATATTCACTCTTTAATGTTAGTTAGTTCATATTAGTGAGACTGTACAGTATTTGTCCTTTGTTTCTGTCTAATTTCCCTCAGTACAATGTCTTCAAGTTTCAACCACATTATTACATGCTTCATGACTTTATTCTGTGTAATATTCCATTGTGTGTATATACCACAGCTTGTTTAGCTGCTCATCTGTTGATGGATATTTGAGCTGTTTCTATCTCTTGGCAATTGTAAATAATGCTGCTTTAAACATTAGTGTGTGAATGTCTGTTTGTGTCCTTGCCTTCAGTTCTTTTGAATATATACCTAGTAATGGGATTGCTGGATCATATGGTAATTTTCTACTTAGCTTCCTGAGGAACCACCAAACTGCATTCCAGAATGGTTGTGCCATTTTGCATTCCCACCAACAGTGGGTAAATGTACCTCTTCCTCCACATCCTCTTCAGAACTCATCATTTTCTGTTTTTTTGATAATGGCCATTCTAGTGGGTGTCAGATGACATCTCATTGTCATTTTGATTTGCATTTCCCTGATAGCCAATGAATTTAGCATCTTTTCATGGGCCTCTTAGCCATTTGTATTTCCTCTTCTGAGAGGCATCTATTCATGTCTTTAGCTCATGTTTTAATTGGGTTGTTTGCCTTTTTGTTCTGAGTTGTAGTATCTCTTTATATATTCTGAATAGTAAGCCCTTATCTAATTTGTGGTTTCCAAATATTGTCTCCCATTGCATAAGCTGCCTTTTTATTTTACTGACAAAGATCTTTGATACATGAACATGTTTAATTTTAATTTAAGGAGATCCCATTTATCCATTTCTTTCAATACTCGTGCTTTAGGTTAAATGTCTAGGAAACTACCTCCTATGACAAGATTTATAAGATATTTCCCTACATCTTCTTGTAGAAGTTTTATGGTTTTAGTGCTAATGTTTAGGTTTGTGATTGCTTTTAAGTTAATTTTTGTAAATGGTGTGAGGCATGGGTCCTATTTCATTCTCTTGTGTATGAATATCCAGCTCTCCAAGCACCATATATTGAAAAGGCTGCTCTATTCCAGGTGGTTTGGCTTGATGGCCTTATGAAAGATCAATTGGCCATAGATGAGAGGGTCTACTTCTGAACACTCAATTTGATTCCATTGATCAATATATCTATCTTTATACCAATGGCATACTGTTTTGACCATGTAGCTTCATAATATGCTTTAAGTCAGGTACTGTGAGATCTCCCACTTCATTTTTCTTTCTCAAAATATTTTTAGCTATTCAGGGCACTCTGAATAGGTTATTCAAAGTAGATTGTTGGGATTTTAATTGGTATTAAATTGAATCTATATATCAATTTGGGTAGAATTGTCATCTTAGTCCTATTTAGTCTTCCAATCCATGAACACAGTATGGCTTTCCCATTTATTCAGATCTTCCATGATTTCTTTTAGTGATTTCTCATAGTTTTCTGTATATAGGTCTGTTGTATTCTTAGTTAAATTTATTCCTAAATATTTGATTATTTTGGTTGTTATTGTAAATGGAATTTTTTTCTTGATTTCTTCCTCAGATTGCTTATCATTAGTGTATAGAAACACTACTGATTTGGGGATATTAATCTTGTACCCTGCTACTTTGCTGTACTCATTTGTTAGCTCTAATAGCTTTGCCATAGATTTTTGGGGATTTTCAACATATAGTATCATGTCATCTGCAAACAGTGAGAATTTTATTTCTTCCTTTCCAATTTGGATGTCTTTTATTTTTCTTGTCTAATTGCTCTGGCTAGAACTTCCAGCCCAATGTTGAATAACAATAGTGACAGTGGGCATCCTTGTCTTGTTCCTGATCTTAGAGGGTAAGCTTTCAGTCTTTCCCCATTGAGAATGATGTTAGCTGTGGGTTTTTCACATCTTACCTTTATCATGTTGAGGAAGTTCCCTTCTATTCCTATCCTTTGAAGTGTTTTCAACAAGAAAGGATGTTGAATTTTGTCAAATGTTTTTTCTGTACCAATTGAGATGATTATTTGGTTTATCTGCTTTGATTTGTTTATATATGGTGCATTATATTAATTGATTTTCTCACGTTGAACCACCCTTGCATTCTTGTAATAAATCCCACTTGGTCATGGTGCATAATTCTTTCATTGTGCTGCTTGAGTCAATTCACAAGTATTTTCTTGAGGATTTTTGCATCTAAATTCATTAAGGAAACTGGTCTGTAATTTTCTTTTCTTGTAGTATCTTTGTTCAGCTTTGGTATTAGGGTGATATTGGCTTCATAGAATGGGTTTGGTAGCTTTCTCTCCTCTTCAATATTTTTGAAGAGTTTGAGCAGGATTAGTACTAATTCTTTCTTGAATGCTTGGTAGAATTCACATGTGAAGCCATTTGGCTTTTTTGGATGTTTCTTGATGACTGATTCAATCTTCTCTCCTTGTGATTGGTTTGTTTAGGTCATCTATTTCTTCTCGGGTCAATGTTGGTTGTTCATGCCTTTCTAGGAAGTCGTCTATTTCATCTACATTGTCTAGTTTATTAGCATATAGTTGTTCATAGTATCCCCTCATTACCTTCCTTATTTCTGTAGAGTCAGTGGTTATGTCTCCAACTTCTTTACATTATGTTCTGAGAAAGTGTTTTATATGACTTCAGTCTCCTTAAATTTTGGAGACTTGCTTTGTGACACAGCATCTAGTCTTTCCTGGAGAATGATCCATGAGCACTTAAGAAAAATGTGTATCCTACTGTTGTGGAGTGTAATGTTCTGTAAATGTCTGTTAAGTCTAGTTTATTTATCATATTATTCAAATTCTCTATTTCTTTATTGATCCTCTGTCTGTATGCTCTATCCATTGATGAGAGCAGGGAATTGAAGTCTCCATCTGTTATGATAGATGTGTCTACTTCTCCCTTCAGTGTTTCTGGTGTTTGCCTCATGTATTTTGAAGCACTCTGGCTCTGTGCATAAGTTTTTATGATTGTTATGTGTTCCTGTTGATTTTGTCCTCTGATTAATACATAGTGTCTTCCTTTCCTCTTTTATTTGTTTTACATTTGAAGTCTAATTTATTTGATATTAGTATAGCTACTCCTGCTCTTTTCTGATTGTTGTTTGCATGAAATATCTTTTCCCAACCTTTCACTTTCAACCTATTTTTGTCCTTGGGTATAAAGTGAATCTCCTGTA
>PVIY010046258.1:0-18581 GCA_004026745.1 Myrmecophaga tridactyla | reverse complement strand
GTTGCGCCAGTTTGTGTTGCAGTTTACCAATTCGGTATAGCCCTGCATTTAAAATTACTTTTTTAAGATTTGTGGATATCATTTTTAAGGATATAGATATAAAGTACTGTAGTTTACAGCTAGGCCTTGAAATATCTTTTTAGGATCTGTTAGGAATAAGATTGATATTGTATTGTGTGTAACCTGCACAATGTGGAAAGCTGATATACCTGTGCAAAATCTTTGCCTCTGTGCTGTCAGTGTGATGTGCTTTCTGCATGGTTATATACTACTTGTGATTTTATCAAAACTTCTAAAACTTAAATTACATG
The DNA here is from genome assembly GCA_004026745.1 of Myrmecophaga tridactyla. Taxonomy (NCBI): domain Eukaryota; kingdom Metazoa; phylum Chordata; class Mammalia; order Pilosa; family Myrmecophagidae; genus Myrmecophaga; species Myrmecophaga tridactyla. The sequence goes on along the minus strand of PVIY010046258.1, from coordinate 18,270 downwards.
GTAAAAGATCTGTAAAAGGCTGCATAAATGGTAGTCAGCACATAAAGACAATTGTAGAAGTTGAAGACATGATTGCTATATTTCAATGTTTATTCCCACTCAACATATTGCCTTCTAAGCTTTCTTTTTTTTGTTCAAAGCATGATCTTAAAGATATGTTTAAGTTGATGGATGTAATGCAGGGTTCCTACGCTGTGTTGGCGCATGTTGGTGGCCCTCTGTGCCCTAGATAAACGCACACAGGGTGCAAGTTTAAAGCTACAGAGTGAAAGTTGGTTTGGATCCTCTTCATTTCATTTGTTTAGCTTTTCTGTTATTTTTCTCTACTTACATGTATTCCTGTGAATAAATCCTCGTTAAGTTAACCCTTTACTTTTCCTTCCATGTGTATTTTCTTATATACTGTGAATGTGAAAACCTAACTGGTACACTTGATCTTGTGTCCATATCAGAGTGCAAGTCTTTATTAATTTGGATTGCCTGAACAGTGTATCCCATGATGATGAAGGAAAATGGAGAGATTTTTTCTTTTAACTCTGCTGGTCAGAGATGATGCCACACCTTTCCATTTTTCAATGCTGCATATTTAATCTGCAACAAAAACGTTAAGCCATAACAACCTTTTTATGTTTTAGTTTGTCACCTTTGCATTGCAGAATAAATACTGAATAACCGTTTTTATAAGCAGTTGCTCCTCTTTGCATGGTTCTATTCTCTAAAGGTGTTGAATGATATAGCCACTGCACTGAAGCTTGAGCTGTGTGCGTGTGAATTTATAAGTACTATGCATGATAGCACGCAGGAAGGTTTTCGTTACTGTGTGTGTATGTTCTTATTTTTTTAACATGTTCTCTCACTTTTCCTGTGCTTTGGCTTTGCAAATTTCAGTCTGTAGAGCCTAAATTGAATCATTTTGTAATGCTCCCCCCCACCCCGCCCCGGTTTTTTTTTTTTTTTTAATTTTCAGTTGGATCCAAAGGGTTTGTGGCATTTTGCTTTCTAGCACCATTGCTTCACTGGGAGCTGAAAATTTGCTTCTTAGTTAGTCTTTAAAACCTGAGTAGGATAGCTCTTTTATCTTTAGTGCTTCAATACTTTTTAGAATTTAATATAGTTGATATTTTTAATATTCTGGAATAGGTAGCATATATTTTGAATGGAAAGAAATAAAAATACTCTAAACAGCAAATAAAAAAAAGCAACATTCAATAGTGAGCTGAATCTGATTGGCAATTATATATTGACTGAGAGCAGTATTGTCACCTGTTTGGTTAAAATCAGTTTCCAATTAAGTAGATAAGTAATGTTAGACAATGTACCCATTTTAGTACCCACTTTGACATGTCTTTAAATTATAAGGAAATTTAATTTAAAAATAGGGGATAAAATGAATATGACTGGCAATGTGAAATTGGGTCCCCACTCCTAAGATTATTTGATTTCTTCCTAATTAAATTATATTCCAGATGCATATAGTATATAGCACAGGAATTTGCAGAAGCCATTTAAGTTATCTTTTGAGGTAAGCTTTATCTGATTTAGCATTTATTGTTCTGATAAAACTTTTAATAACATCATGGGATATATATAAAGCAACTTAATTCTTGTGGTGTAGTCTTAGTAGTTTTGAATGTTGACAGAATGTTTATGAAATTGTGAGTTTGTCTTTGTTACATTCCAGTGTTTCTGCCTCTTGGCATGCTTTTAAAGCACGGCTTACTTCATCTGCTCCTTACACACTAAAGTGCTGTTAGTGTGGGCAACTACAGAAATAGCCGCTGCTAGGTGATGTAGATTTTCTACTTGAATATTTTTATGTTGTAGGAACCTCAGGAGGTCAGTGTTTACTGTTTTATATATGCCTTCTTTTCCTGTTTGAGCTTTTCTCTTTGAAGGATTCTAACAGAACAAAAGCTGCTGATCAACCTAAGTTGGAAACAGAAAGTGTATCTAATATAATCTAAATGCGTGTTGGCAGTTCCATGTTATAGTCCATTAGTAAGTGAACTTAGTGCCACCGATACTGATTTATCAGGAAGAATTCTGCTTTTTTGTATTGTCTAATCTCTTTAATGACTTCATACTGTGTTTAAAAAAAATTCCCTTTTTTTACATATTTTGGTTGATTATTTCCCAAATAATCAACGTGTAAATAATCTTTAAGAGCCATTTCTGATGCTTTACATTATTGCTACTTGATTTTGTGAGGCAAGTTAGATTTCAGAAGAATAGATTTTAACACACTTACCAAGCCATTACATCTTAAAGACAAAGCAAGTAGCATATGTTTTGTAATTAACATTGATGAGCACTGTGATTTCTTTTAAGAATTTTTCATTAATCTGAATCGCTTAAATTGCATATATTGTAAAATAGGATCAGATGTATATTTTAAAGTAATTTCAACTGACTTTCCTCTTGAAATGCTTTGTCTCTACTCAGTTATAAAATATTCAGATACAAGTTTTATCTCAGGTGACTACTCGTATCATTTTTTGCTTTGAGGACATGCTTATGAAGAGTCATTATACTTGTATTCTTTGTTTTTTGGCATATTTCAATGAGAATCTTATCATTTAATCTGACTTATAACCCTTATTTTAGCAGACTGGGGTGCTACAAATCCATCCTGGCAAGCCTTTTTATTTGTATGTAGGTTTACCTGAAAGTGAGTTGTGTAGTCCTTCTTTTCTCCAAACCCTTGAAATAGGAAAGTGGACATTTTTTTCTTCCCCTTATTGTATCACTCTGCATAACAGAAATGCCAGAATTAGACTATTTATGTTGTAAACCCTTCAGTCTAAAGTTAAATTAAATCCTTTACTTTGAGGGGGGAGGAAGTGGTTTTTTTGCTTCATATAGTTAATCTATATTATTCATATTGAATGTATTAACAGATAATGGTGCAAAAACATTCTTCCCAGGAGAAGAGTGTATCATGCATAACTGCAATTTGTCCGTCCTTTGGTAATACTTTAAAACACACACAGCTTTGCTTATAGGTTTTTCATTGTTCTTTTTTGCAAATAATATGAGGGGGAAACACTAATTTGCTCCTAGTACTGTTACTGAACTGTAGACATTGAAATCTTTAAGAAAACTGTTCTTCAGGTTTTTGAGGGCCTGGGGTAGTTTAGATGAAAAATGAGATCAGTAAAGAGATGTACTTTTAACAAATTATCTAGTAATATCATGCAATATTATTATGTACCAACTTAATATGTTTCATATAGTATAAATATGGAGATAACTTCTAATGCCTCTTAAATTAAACTGAACATAAGTTTTATGCAGCTGTACACTTTCCATGGTGACTTGTGACTAAATTTTTTCAGTCCTATGTAGCTCTTTTCCCCATTGGTGTGATTCATATGGAGAGGATTCTTTATTTTTTTGCCTACTTACTCATATTGATTTTAAGATACACATTTAAACTACAGCAACTGTTTATTGTGGTTGATATCCCAGAATGTATTGTGTTGTTGTTGTTGTAAAAGACACTTAATGGCTGAATGTATGCATGATTTTGAGGGAAGTCAAAATGATTTTTTTTCACCCTTTGTACATTTTTTAACCAAGCCAAATCTTTTAGCCAAGCACTATATCACTAATTAAGAAGCCAGTGGTTCCCCTTTTGTTACAGTTTTTGTTCAGCTACCATAGAATCCTCTTATACTATGGCTTAGTATTATTCAGAGTTAGGTGTTTCACAGGTCTTATCTTCCTAAAAGCCTAACATAATATGGTTAGCCTATAAGGCATTGTTGGTTCTCTCCTAATAACAGCCTCATAAAGGGAGTCCTGCTGTGCTTTCCCCATTTTACTTCCTTGTTGTTTTTCCTTAATCAATATATAATGGAATTAAGATTGGGTGATTTCATGGAGATAGTAGTTAGACAATACTGTATAATTAATAGGCTATCATCTTGTAAAAAGATGTTTAAACATTGTAAATGACTTCACTTCATAATATAAAAGTTTTACACTTAATATTCATGTTAACATTGGGTGCAATAATTTGGTAGTTTTAGCTTTAGTTATAAATAACTGGATCTTTCTGCTGACAACTTAGGTTGTATGAGTTATGCTTAAAAGCTTTAAATCTGGTGTTTCCTGTACCTGCCACACTAGGTTAGAATGTGTCCTTCAAACATACCCTCCTGCAACTTCTCAAACTGTACTAAAATTGATATTTCTTGAAGTCTAACTCTGTGCTAACAGATCTTCATTTTAAATAGAATACGGTTTTAATTTTTGATAAGCTGCTGAATTTTAAAGAGAGTTTTTTGGGGCCACCAAATATTTTGGATCATGCAGAGAATATATATTGTACTGTAGTAATTTTGTATTTACATTTGTATGATGTGACACAATAGATGTGAATGTTAAACACTGCTTGACTATGTTAATAAAATTGTTTAACTATAGATGTTGCACTCTGATTTTTAATGAAAGGAAATAAGCTTCCCTTTCCCCAGATTTTGGGTCCAGATATAGGTCTTATGTTGTTTCTCTTGTTTTGGGGGGGGGTTACTTTGCTTTGTTTTTGTTCTTTTTTAGGTTACACATCAGTGCATTCTTATGATTTCGCATCATCTATTTTTAAAGTTAAGATTTTTTTTTCTTTGTATAGTGGAGTTGAAAACATTTCCCCACTTGTTAATTACTCCTGTTGATACATTTCTAACAGTTGATTCTAGATAGTCACCTGTTTTTCGGGGAGAGGGGAAGGTGAAAGGAAGATACTGCTCTGCAAAAATGGTGAAGTCATAAGTAAAACATTGATGTAGGGGTAAATTGCATGTGTGTGGGAATGTGTGTCCTTTAAAGGCTTTGTGTTTACCCTTTTAAAAATTAAGTCTCCTTTTGTAATTTTGGAAATTAACATATATGCAAGTAGAAGTTTCCTCTTCAGGTTGTAATCATTATGGTTGCATGTTAACTAATTAAAATTGCATATTAATACGTTTTAGGGAAGATGTGTGCGTAACTGTCAGGTCTGGTTTTTTATTTGAGGTTTAGTGTGTGTTTCAACAGGAGCAGGCCTCAGAGTAGAGACCTATCAGTGCAATCTAAAAAGTTTTAAGGAGAATGAACTTGGGTTTCTTGTCTTTATTTGCACATGAAATATTGGAGATATCTTGACTCTGTTAAAGAGAACAAAAACTGAAACTTGGGTATCACGTTCTAAAACACATCTTCAGTGTAGATTTTGTTTCTAGAATTTAGGGATTAAGTTGTGGGAGGAGATAATTATAAGCCTAATCATTAATTGTTCAAGATTTCTTATTTGCTACCCTATAATAGTGCTGTTAGTTTAATGCAGATAAATGATCTTTAATTTCAGTTTTAAATGATTAAGCCATCATGATAATGACAAATGAGAAAGGCTGTTTTCATTGAATACCTATTTTTAAATTAACACATTTTTATCTTGAAATGACTTCATAACTTGATTCCAATTATTTACATTACATGTGGTCCTTTAGAAATAGTTGGAAATTTATTTGTTGTCTTTTTATCTGGGGATTTTTTTTTTTCAAGATTTGGATTTGCAAAAGAAATTTAGCATATTTTAGCAAATTATAAATGCATATTTACATGTGGGAAATTCCAGATTTAATTTCAGTACTGAGAATGTATGTTATGTAGCACGGTTTGTGCATAACTTGGAATAAAGTTCCTATGTGCTATTGAATTTTAAAGCATGCCCTTAGGTACAACACCTGTAAGACATGTTGTTGCAAAAGAGAAGGAAAAACTATTAGCAGTTTTAGATACATAGCTCAGAATTTGGGCTATGTATCTGTTTCTCTGTAGTATACAGTTATTGCCAGAGCTCTGACTGGGTGATGTAAAGGTGCTTTAGGGACTTGGTGTTCCTAATCTCAAAGTCTTGCCGTAACTCAGTGCAAACTTCTGAGAGATCCACATGTATGTCCGGTGTGACACAGTTTATAAATCACAGCTTAACGGTTTCTAAAGCATTGGCAAGAGGAACATAGGGAAGAATTGTTATACCTGGAACCTTTAGTATTTATGTGTCAGTCATTAATGAAATTCAGTCCTGTGCATCTTACAGTGCTCTTGCTCTTTCATTTTATTGAGTAATTTCTTTTGAAGCATTATGTTGTCTTTTTAAAAGCTTCATTAACAAGTGACTTAAGCGTAAGAAAGACAATATATATATGTTAATTTTAAATGAATTTTAATAAAACTACCCAGTGATAGAGCTATTGAATTTTTCTGCACATAGGAATATGTAGTGAATTCATGCATTTCATTTTTATTCAATATATTTTAACCAAATTTGTTATAAATATACTTTGTTATTGTAGTAGCTATATGGTATTTTCTATATGAAATCCATTTTCGTAGTACATTTTCACAGTCATCTGAGTTAACACAGGTACTTTTCCCTGGTCTCATGGAGTTTACATTTTATTGTTAGGAGGCAGTTAAGTAAAATAGTTTGTTACATGGTGCCAAGTGCCAGTGAGAATAAGCAGGAAATGAATAGTGGGGGAGACTTGCTACTTTGCTACCTTAAATGGGATTGGAAGGCATGAGCCTCTGGATGTTCTGGAGGGAGTATCTCAGGCAAAGTGAACAAAAAGGACAGCTCCCAGGACAGTAATGTAGCGGGCATGTGTTGAAAATGAGGTGGCTGTAGTTGGAGCACAGTGAGCAATGGGGAGGAGTAGTAAACAAGATGTGAGATCTAACTCAAGCCCAGGTCAGCATTACAGTTCAAGTAGGAGGTCGCCAAAGAGTTTTGAGTAGATAAGTGATAAACTGAGAATGTTCTGCAAGGTAAGGGTGGAAGCAGTGATGCCACTTAGGAGACTTGTGATCAGGGAACTGTTTCTACTTTTGTTCTCCATTAATGTAATTTTATTAGAAGATACATTCTTTATTGAAAAACATAATGGTAGGTTGTTAGGTTACTTCTGCCAACTCAGAATTAGCACTGATGTATTCAAGATGCTGAAATCTATCAGCCATTTGGGAAAGCTGAAAACTTACCCACAAACATAGTTTACAAAAGTTCGGTGTGACTTCAGCTATTGCTATGGTTCTTTGGTTTATTTTTCAGTGTATATTTATCCATGACATGATATCAAAAGTAAATCTGAATTGGTTACAGCTATTCTGGTTGGACCCAGGTCACACATTCGCACTGAGTGACTGTTTACAACACTTGAATACTCTTTACCTTTGCTCACTTAAAAATGCTGAACTAAAAAAAAAAAAAAAAAAAAAATGCTGAACTACTTACTATGAGGAGGGTGCCTTTTAATTTAAGACTTTGTCTTGGCACAGTATTGGACATCACTGAAAGTATACTCTTTTTTAAGCAAAATTCTAAATTAGGGAGTGGCGATTTGAATGTTAAATTTAACCTAAGCTTGCTTTGGTGGGGTAAAGCAAGTTTTGGGAGTAGTAATTTACTGTTAAAAGAGAAACTAATTTTCTCAGTGGGACTAGATTGAGGCAGTAGATTCTAAGTAAAAACTTTTATCATGGATATCACCATCACCTGTGTTCTAGAAAAATAATATGCCAACCTTACCAGGTCCGTATTTTTTGCTTTATATAAAATGCTCTCAAATTTAAATGTTGTCATGTAACAATAAATCCACACCACTTGATTATTTATTACTGCCTAGAATTGTTATCTGTTATACCCGAAAAGTACAAATGTGAAATGTTTGTTTTAATGTAAACCTCACAATTTAAAAAGTGCACTTTTTAAACTTTAAGTAGGTACCGCCTAAAAACAATGTATTGATCCAATATAGAAATTTGGGTCAGTGTTACAAATGAAGATACCAAACGGAATCTTCCCACGTTTGTCATTAGTTTCATATTTATAGTTAGCTGATTTGTGGGTGTGACAGATAAATTCAAATCTAAACATAATTCTGTAGGATAACAATACGCAGGCAGTTTTCCCAAATGAGAACATCACTTTTAATCTAGTGATGTTTTCAAACTTCACAACTTAAGTCTCTTATATTGAATCCATAGCTCAGCATTGTGGAAAAAGGCATCAGAGAAGAGATTGATGCTGTTATAATCTGATTAAGAAACCATTTCAGGAATTGTTGGAAGCTTGGGCAGTTCTGTAGTAAACAAGCTTCAGGTGCTATATAGTATGCCCAGAAATAATCCCTATCAACTTCTGAACACTTCGTTTGGAAAACTTGTGTGATGAATATTCACTTAAATACTTGGATGTAAGTTCTTGCCAGAAGATAAAAATCTCTGCCATTTGTCTCAGAATGTTTCTGAAGACATTCTACTGTTAATTCTACACACATCTGTGCTTGGATCTCCTGTGCAATGATAGATAATGCCAACACAGAAGGCTTTGCTTTAGAAAATGTAACCCTGCAGTGGCATGGCTTTGGTTGAGATTCTAGTCTTTCAAACTTAAGGCTATTTCTCCTTTCACATAGCGTGCTCTCTTCAGTGAGTAAATAATCGAGTCGCAGACTGAAAAACAGTTTCCCACATGCCTTTTCCAATATAATTCTTATCCATTCTCAAATCTGAAACTGAACCTATACTGGTTTATATGGCACAAGTCAGTTGCCTCTGGGACATTGCTTTCCTTTAAAGTTGATTTTGTGACCAAATAAAAGCAGTTCAATCCAACATGCCCAAAGTGCTTGGGCTATACCTTCATTTTGGAAAGGAGTCCACCTGTCCGGTAAATTCATGGAGAAAATGTCTCTACCAAAGCCAAAATACTGAGGTAAGCTAAGATCTTTGCTTCAAAATTCCTTGGCCTTTTGTTCTTTTGAAGGTTATTTATGTATGAAGAAGCTAAGTACCCATTGTTACGCCTGACTTACTACCAGAGGACCTCTTTTGTTCCTCAGATGTGGCCTCTCTAAGCCCAACTCTGCAAGGAAAATCTAATTACCTCCTCCCTACATGGGACATGACATCCAGGGGTAAAAGTCCCTGGCAAAGTGGGCTGTGACTCCCAAGGATGAGTCTGGCCCTGGCACCATGGAATCGACAATGCCTGCCTGACCAAATGGGGGAAGAGAATTAACAAAATAAGGCTTCAGTGACTGAGTTCTAAGAGAATTAAGTGGCTATTCTGAAGGTTACTCTTAGACAAGCTTCAGCTAGATACGGCTATTGATCATGGTTTGTCAAACCCCAACCAAAACCATTCCTGCCGACCCTGAAGAACACAGAGGGCTGTAGCTGAGATTGTACAAAACGATTTCATGCACTATGATTACTTTCCAGAAACCTATAACCTTCACATCGTTCCTAGGCCAGATAAGTCCTGAAACCCAGAAGGGCCGGCCTCTCCAGGACATCAGCTAGTTCCATCCCCCATCCCATATTATCAACAACCCTTTACAACATGGAAAGGTTACGATGGGCATAGTAGAAATACCCCTAAAGATTGGGAGAAAGCTCAAAGGAGGAGGAGGAGTTGAAACAAGATAGGATATAACAAATGAGTGTGACTGCTGAATCATATTTCTTTTAGTCTTCAGTGTCTTTGAGCAGCTAGAAGGAAAAACCTAAAATTGTGGAACTATAACCCATACCTAACTCTGAAACCTGTTACTACTTGTTACACATACTTGGAAACTCTACTACTTTTTTGTATGAATATTTCACAATTTAAAAAGTGTTAAGCAAAAAATGTCCCTTAGCCTTGCAGTCATTCAGAGGCTGTTCCCATGTGCAGACTCAATCGGTCTGAAACTGGAGACCTTTGGCTGACATCTAGACTCCTGTTCCAACAGGGCATTCAGCTGGTGTAACAGTTTCTTAGCATCAGTTGTCAGGACCTCTGTTACCTTCATGATAGCGGGTCCTCAGCGATAACCGCCCCCATGGGCCTGATGACAGATCTGGGAGGGCTACAAGCCGTGGCGACTCAGCAAGAGGGGGAGCTATCCTGAGCAGAGGTCTCTGCAGTACAGCTGAAACAAAACTGCCCTTTGTCAGGGTTGGCTTGGAGCAGATCAGGGGAATTTTTATGACTTGTGTAGTGCAGATAGGGGAAGAGGTGAAAAATGGTTGGATATCTTAAAGGAGACGTCAGGACTTTCTGATATCCTGGGCGTAGGTTGTGAGGGAAGAATCAGCTATGGTTCTAAGACTTGGCCTGACCTGAGCAGCTGGACAAGTGGAAGTGCAATTAACTGAAATAGAAAGAATGTGGGATTTGGCTTGAAACAACTGTGAGGAGAGAACATGGCTGAAGATGGGAAACTCAAATTTAACAGTGTATAAATGGTACTTACGACAATAAAACGGAATAACATCTGAGAACTGGGTGAAGATAAAAGATGCAGGAACTGAACCTGAAGCACTTCAACACTGAGGTTTAATAGTTAAGTAGTTAATGTACCACTATCCTCTATAGATAGAACCACCAAACAGAGGATCAACAAGGAAGTAGAGAACTTAAACAATTTGATAAATGAATTAGACCTAACAGACATATATAGGACATTACACCCCACAAACACCAGGATATACATTCTTCTGTAGAGTTCATGGAACATTCTCCAGAATAGGTCATATGCTGAGCACAAAACAGGTCTTTATACGTTTAAAAACATTGGAATTATTCAAGACACTTTCTCTGATCACAATGGAATGAAGCTGTTATTTTGGTGGAAATAACCACCAAAGAATAAGAACTTTCACAAATAAATGGAGAAGTAATACTCTCTTAACAAGAGAGTTGAAGAAGTTGCTAGAGAAATCAGTAGCTATCTGGAGATGAATGAAAACGAGAATACAGCAAATCAGGATTTATGGGATGCTGCAAAGGCTGTCCTGAGAGGGAAATTTATTGCCCTAAATGCTTTTATTTAAAAAGAAGAAAAGGAGCTGGCAGTGGGGCCGTTGGCTCCAGACAAACATGGAATCCCTCTTCCATGAGAAACAAGGCTCACTTTGCTCAACATTGTCTGAATAATCCATTGCAAGGGGAATATTTTAGCCCTGTGGAATTATTCTCGATTGCACACCAGCTGGATGAAGAAGAGAGGATGAGAATGGCAGAAGGAGGAGTTATTAGTGAGAGTACCGCACATTTTTACAGCAGCCTTCTGGAAAGATGGATGACAGTGTTTTGTTTTTCCTCTACTCAGGTTATAAGCAGTGCTTTGAAAGCTTGGGGTTTGGAGCTAATCCTGTTCAACAGCCCAGAGTATCAGTGGCTCAGGATTATTCCTATAATGAAAGATCATTGATACGCAATTATAAAGAACAGTGGTTTACAGTTAGAAAATTAGGAAAACAGTGATTTAACTTGAATTCCCTGTGGACAGGTCCAGAGTTAATATCAGATACATACATTGCAATTTTCTTGGCTCAATTATAACAGGAAGGTTACTCTGTATTTGTTGTTAAAGGTGAGCTACCAGATTGTGAAGTTGACCAACTCCTGCAGATGATAAGGGTCCAACAGATGATCGATCGAAACTTAGTGGAGAAGAATTAGCTCAACTAAAAGATGAGAGTCCAGAAAACACCTGGAACGAGTCTTAGAAGCAAATGATGGGGCAGGAATGTTGGATGAAGACGAGGAGGATTTGCAGAGGGCTCTTTTGCTAAGTCACCAAGAAATTGACATGGTAGGTGAATAAGCAGATATCCACAGGGCTGTTCAGCTCAGTATGCAAGGCAGTTCCAGAGATACATCTCAAGATACTCCACAGACATCAGGTACAAATCTTCAGAAGAGCTACGGAAGAGAAGAGAAGCCTGCTTTGAAAAGCAGCAGCAGCAGGTGAATCTGCCAGGACAAGTCTCACATCTATGTGAGAGGCTGACCACAAGTTCAGGAGTACTTGGGAGGGATCTACCAGGTGATGGCGATGAGCAAAGAAAACATGCTTCAGGCAGCCATGACCATGTCCTTAGAAACTGTTCAAAATAATTTGAAAACAGAAGGAAATTAATAACTTTAAAATATATTTAGATATTCATACTCTCCAATGTTATTTTTTGTGATTGCAGTATAGGGAGCATTTTGGTAATGTGTCAAAGAGAGCAATGTTCCGCAGAGGAAATAAGACTTTCAGTATGATTTGCAAGCAAAATGATGAAAAAGTGAAAATGCGTCAGTTGTAGGACTAAATAATGATCTTTCAGATAACAGCCAAAGAAGCATTCAGCAATTAAAGAAATTTAAAATAGTTTTCTAAATGTTCTTTTTTCTTTTCTGAGTGTGCAATACCTAAGATGTCTAAAATTAGAGCATTTTTTCTTGAAGCTTTTTGCAGACCAGCTAATTCAGTGGCTCTTGCCACTGAATTTTTTTTATATTCTGTGTAGTTAATTTGGCTCACTTTCACCATCCAATAGTTGCTTTTATTTCTCATGAACCAAATTGACCTTTCAAGGATGTGTCTGTTATCTGTGTTGATAAGAGTAATGGTTCCGGAAGGATAACTGTTCTCCCTCCAGCTATGTGTTGAGCAATTAGAGGTTCTTTTTTGTTGTGGTCACGAATCACAATTTCTCTGCTACCTACTTTTCATTATTTTACACAACTCTTTTGAAAGAAAATTGTTCTTGAGGTTTTGGTCTTTAAGACCCCTAAGATGGGATCATTGTTTCATTACTCTGGTGTATTCGTAAACTCTGAAGTCAGCCCTGGATAAATACTTGAGAATAAATTATCATTTTTTATGCATGAGCAAGTGCTTTCCTTGATGCTTTATGAATGTCTTTTCAGTCACGTCAGAACTTTAGGCTTTGTTGTATCCCCTTTCCTGTACCTTATTTCTTTCCTTCTCTAATTGAGAAAAATATGGGAAGCATAGTTCACAAGTTAAGTGTTCTTCTATTATAAGACATAGCATATGATACCCACCATTAAAGTATGAAGGCAAAATTTGGTCTTCAATTTCAGTTGCCATTTCATTTTACTTTTCTCTTGTGACTGGTGCTTTCTATTCTATTTATGGTTAACTCCTGAGGGAGGCAGTTCTCTGCTCCTGCCGTGCATCTTTTGATAGATGCTATTTGCTGGAGATGGTGATCTAGAACATGGCAATTATTTACTAATGAGAATATATTTCAATTTATACTGCGATTTGACACTTGCATCATAACATCTAAATAACTTAAGAATTATAGTGGTCACTTAAGAAAGTACTTAGTTTAGGTAAACATTCCTTAATAGGGATTCGTAGAGAGTTTATTGCTGGTTAGTACAGTGGTGTGATTTTGGTGAAAATTAACCATGTTTCTCTGAAATGAACATTTTAGATTCTGTCATCTGTTCCCCACCCTTCACTCTTCATCCCCTTCTGAAACCTTTTTAACTGTGTTGTTTGTTCATAAGCTAAAAATCAAGAAGAAATGTCAGCTGCCAATTTATAAAATTAAAGTACGGTGTGTTCCCATATTGGTGGATGGCTACATATGTTTCAGGGAAAATTTTTTGATCTAGGATTTATTGCTAACTGAAAAGACATGAAAATGCCTTTTATTTATGATTATAAGTAGCTTTTTCCTGATTAGAAATGAATTTTTTTCGTAATTGTTTTGTGCCAAATAAAGTTTTCTGAAGTTTCCCCTAAGAAAAAAAAAAAAAGCAAAAAATGGCTTTCACCTGGAGGAACTTGAGAAAGAACAGCAAACTAACCTAAAAGCAAATAGAAGAAAAACAACAAAAGATTAAAGCAGAGTTAAATGAATGGGAGAACAAAAGAACAATAGAAAGAATCAATAAAACCAAAAGTTGGTTCTGTGAGAAAACCAATAAAATCGAACCACTAGTAAGGCTGACAAAAAAAGAGAGGGGTTGCAAATAACATCAGAAATGAGAGGCAGGTCATTTCCACAGACCCTGAAGAAATAACAGAAAATCATAAGAGGATAGTATGAACAAGTACATGCCAACAAACTAGAAAACTTAGATGAAATGGACAAATTCCTGGAAACACAAACAAGCTACACTAACTCAAGAAGAAACAGAAGATCTTAACAAACCAATCATAACTAGAGCGATTCAGTCAGTCATAAAAAATCTTCCTACAAAGAAAAGCCCAGGGCCAGGTGGCTTCACAACAGAATTTTATCAACACTCCAAAAATAACACCAATCCTGCTGAAACTTTTCCAAAAAATTGAGGAAAAAGGAACACTACCTAACTCATTTTAACTTCACTTTAATACCAAAACCGGGTAAAGAGGCATAAGAAAGGAAAACTACAGGCCAACCTCCTACATGAACATAGGTGCAAAAACACTAACAAAACACTAGCGAATTGAATCCAACAACACATTGAAAGAATTATACATCATGACCAAGTGCAGCTTTTTTAAAATTTTTTTTTTATTTTATTTTTTTTGGTATGCTGTATGATGGAGGTCACATTTAATTCTTTTTTCATTTGCGCATCCCCTAATGCAGCACTATTTGCTGAATTTTTGTTTGTTTGGGAAGTGCATGGCCTAAGAATCAAACCAGGTCTCCCACATGGCAGATGAGAATTCTACCACCTAACTACCCTTGCACGCCCTCTAGTGCAGTTTATATCAGTAATACAGGGATGGTTCAACTCAAGAAAATCAGTTAACATAATACAGCACATTAACAAAACAAAAGGGAAAAATCACATAATCATCTTGATGCTGAAAAAGCATTCAAGAAAATTCAACACCCTTTTTTGAGAAAAACACTTTAAAAGATAGGAATCAAAGGCAACTTCCTCAATTTGATAAAGGGTATATATGAAAAACCCAGAGCCATTGAGTGAGAGACTGAAAACTTTCCCCCCAAGATCAGAAACAAGACAAGGATGCCCTCTGTAACCATAATTATTCAATATTTTACTAGAAGTTCTAGCTGGAGCAATCAGGAAAAAGAAATAGAAGGCATTCAAATTGAAAAGGAAAAAGTAAAATTTTCATTATTTGGAGATGACATGATACTATAATTGGAAAATCCTGAGAGAAATCTACAACAGTTACTTGAGCTAATAAATTCACCAAGGTGGCAGGATATAAAATTAATGTGCAAAAATCAGTTATTTTTCTATACACAAGCAGTGACTTAACTGAGCAGTCAAGTAAGGAAAAAAATCCATGCGAAATAGCAACCAAAAGAATCAAGTACCTAAGAATGAACTTCGTTAATGATGTAAAGGACTTGTACACAGAAAACTATATAACATTGCTAAAAGAAATCAAAGATGATCTAGATAGGTGGAAAGACACTCCCTGCTCATGGATAAGAAGGCTAAATATAGTTAAGATGTCAGTTCTACCCAAACTGATCTACAGGTCCAATGCAATACCAATAAAAATTCCAGCAGCCTACTTTGAAGACTTGGAAGTTATCAAATTCATCTGGAAGGGAAAGAGACCCCAAATAGCTGAAAGCATCCTAAAAACGAAGAACGAAGTGGGAAGATTGACACTCCCTGACTTTAAAACCTATTATAAAGCCACAGTGGTCAAAACAGCATACATACTAGCACAAAGAAGTATTGACCGATGGAATCGAATCGGGAGTGCAGAAATGGACCACCAAATCTATGGTCAACTGATTTTTGACAAGGCCCACAAACCCTCTGAACTGGGACAAAATAGTCTTTTCCTTAAATAGGCATGGGAGAACTGGATATCAATAGCCAAAAGAATGAAAGAGGACCCCTATCTTAATTACAGAAGTTACGAAAATTAAATCAAAGTGAATCAAATACCTAAATATAAGAACTAGCACCATAAAGCTTCTAGAAGAAAATGTAGGGAAACATCTTCAAGACCTAATAATGGCAGGTAGCTTCCTAAACTTTATACCTAAAGCATAAGCAACAAAAGAAAAAATAGATAAATGGGACCTCCTCAAAATCAAATGCTTTGTCAAAAAGACTTTGCCAAAAAGGTGAAGAGGCAGCCAACTCAATAGGAGAAAGTATTTGGAAATCACACGAGATAAAGGTTAGATATCCTGTATACATAAAGAAATCATACAACTAAAAAAAAAAAAAAAAAGAACAACCCAATTATAAAATGGGCTAAAGATACAAACAGACACTTTTCTGAAGGGCAAATAAAGTTGGCTAAAAAGTACATGAAGAGATGCTCATTTTCATTGGCTGTAAGGGAAATGCAGATCAAGATTAGAATGAGATACCACCTCACACCTATAAGAATGGCTGAAATGTTAGAGACGATGTGGAGAAATTGGGAATCGTATGCACTGCTGGTGGGAATGTACAATGATGCAGCCACTATGGAAGACACTTTGGCGGTTCCTTAGGAGACTAAACATCTAGTTGCCCTATGACCCAACAATAGCACTACTTGGTATATACCCAGAAGAGCCAAAAGCAGTGGCACAGACATTTGCACACCAATGTTCATAGCAGCATTATTCACAATCTCCAAAAGATGGAAACAATCCAAGTGCCCATCCACAGACAAGTGGATTAACAAAATGTGGGATATACATATGATGGAATAATATGCAGCAGTAAGATGAAATGACATCCTGAAGCACATGACAAGATGGATGAGCCTTGAAGATATAATGCTGAGTGAAATAAGCCAGACACAAAAGGATTGGTACCATATGATTCTGCTTTTATGACCGTGGTATAGGTAAAATCAAGGGCTTATAATACAGAATATAGGAGACCTAGAGATACACAGAAGCTAGAGATGGGTGAATGGTGAGCTAATGAGGTTGAACTTAAATGTAAGGGAATGGATGGAAGTGAAAGAGGTTCACTAGTTGGTCTATAATATTACCATATCGAAGGTGAGCATGATTGAAAGGGGTTGTATAGACCCACATGTCACACTGATTAACATAAATATGAATAAGTTCTTACAAAAACTATTTCAAAGGTATGAACCTTGTGCAGAGTGTACAGGGGGAAAACTGCTATTGCATGCTATGGGCTCTGTTTTACAGGAAAACATCAACAGTACCACAGCAACACCAGGGGTAAATAATGGGGGAAGGGACAAGAGTTAAGGGGAGGTTTGGATTTTCTATTTGGTGAGGGTGTATTTATTCATTATCTTTTTCTTGGGAACAATGAGATTATCTAAAATTGAGAGTGTTTGGACTTTGGCCATTATACATGATGCCCAATGAATGAAGGTAGCTGAAGGATGCATTGACTGAGAAGTAGTTTGGCAAATGATGGTGCTGTACGTATGATTGAATATTGTGCTGCTATAGGAACGAAGTTGTGAAGCATGTATCATTGTGAGTGAACCTGTGGGACATTTGGTAAGAATAAGCCAGAACAAGCCAGAAACAAGAAAGCAAATATCGTATGGTCTCATTTAGAAGATACTTATAAGACAATCGGGGCCTAGATTGTAAGCTCTTATAGCAGTCATATTTAGTCCAGAACAATAATTGTTATTTCTGGATTTTGAGAGGCTGTTTTATATATCTATAACCAGGAATTTAGAGATAAGAATGGCACCAATCAGGTCAGGATTAAGGTAATTCAGAATACAGGGGTAGGAAGACATTGCCTGTATTTTAGAACCCCACCTACTCTTTGAGGAAGAAAGGAAAAAAGATTTATTTTGTCCAGAACCTAAATTTTCTGTAGCCCGTAATCTAATTCAATCTGTCTGCATAGCTCATCTCAACAATCCAAACACAGGGAGCCCAGCAGAAGAATGAGGACCTTCAATCCTGTCCAGTTTAATGTAACACCTGGATACATCCCAGAGTATATTAAGCAGATATTCAAAAAGTATTGGCAAAGTCCCTTGAGGGATGGGAAAAATTTTGGAACTATTAAACTTTACCACCAGAGAAACCCCTGGTACTGTGCCAAACCTTAGGGACACCTGAATCAATAGGCCAAGCCCTTGATCTTGAGGCTTGCTCTTGTGAAGCTTATGTATGTAGCAGAGAAGCTTAGCACACATGTACAGTTATGCCTAAGAGTTTCTTCTGGAGGACCTCTTTTGTTGCTGAGATGTGGCCTCTCTCTCTCTCTCTCTCTCTGTCTCTCTCTAAGCCCAACTCTGTAAGTGAAATCATTACCCTCCTCTCCATGTGGGACATGACATCCAGGGATGAAAGTTTCCCTGGTGGAGTGGGAGATGACTCCCAAGGATGGGCCTGACCCTGGCACTGTGAGATCAACAATGACATCCTGACCAAAAGAGGGGAAAGAAATGTTACTGTTCTAGTTTGCTGGCTGCCAGAATGCAATATACCAAAAATGGAATGGCTTTTAACAAGGGGAATTTAATGAGTTCTTGGCCTTACAGTTCTAAG
>PVIY010046257.1:0-18558 GCA_004026745.1 Myrmecophaga tridactyla | reverse complement strand
TCTTTCTTTGTGATTTCATTTATGCCCCAGCCCTCCTCCCTCTATCATTCTCATATGCAGCTTCATTCAGTGTTTTAACATAATTGTATTACAGTTAGGTAGTATTGTGCTGTCCATTTCTGAGTTTTTATATTCAGTCCTGTTGCACAATCTGTATCCCTTCAGCTCCAATTATGCAATATCTACCCTATTTCTATCTCCTG
The DNA here is from genome assembly GCA_004026745.1 of Myrmecophaga tridactyla. Taxonomy (NCBI): domain Eukaryota; kingdom Metazoa; phylum Chordata; class Mammalia; order Pilosa; family Myrmecophagidae; genus Myrmecophaga; species Myrmecophaga tridactyla. Next base: position 18,355 of record PVIY010046257.1, on the reverse strand, counting down.
ATGGTCTCTGTTACCAACGAAATATTCCAAATTTATTCACTAATGTCAGTTCATATCAGTGAGACCATACAGTATTTGTCCTTTTGTTTCTGGCTAATCACACTCAGCATAATGTCCTTAAGGTCCATTCATGTTGTTAAATACTTCATAACTTTATTCTGTCTTATAGCTGCATAATATTCCATCTTATGTAAATGCTACAGTTTGTTTAGCCAACCGTCTGTTGATGGACATTTTGGATGCTTCCATCTCTTGGTAATTGTAAATAATGCTGCTATAAACATTGGTGTGTAAATGTCCATTTATGTTCTTGCCCTCATGTCCTTTGAGTAGAGACAGTATATAGATGGGTCCTGTTTTTTTAATCCATTTTGCCAGACTATGTCTTTTGATTGGAGAGTTTAATCCATTAACATTCAGTGTTATTACTGCATGGGTAGTACTTTCTTCTACTATTTAGCCTTCTGGATTTTATATGTCATATCTAATTTTCCTTCTTTTTACCTTTACTCACAGTCTTCCTTTCTACACTCTTCTCCACACCACTCTCTTCTGACTTTTCGTATCTGTCTCTAGTGCTCCTTTAGTATTTCTTGCAGAGCTGGTCTCTTGGTCACAAATTCTCTCAGTGATTTTTTGTCTGAAAATGTTTTAATTTCTCCCTCATTTTTGAAGGACAATTTTCCTCGTTATAGAATTCTTTGTTGGCAGTTTTTCTCTTTTAATAATTTAAATATATCATCCCACTGTCTTCTTGCTTCCATGGTTTCTGCTGAGAGAACTGCGCATAGACTTATTGGGCTTCCTTTGTATGTGATGGATTGCTTTTCTCTTGCTGCTTTCAAGATTCTCTCTTTCTCTTTGACTTCTGACATTCTGATTAGTAAATGTCTTGGAGTATGTCTATTCTGATCTATTCTCTTTGGGGTACGCTGCATTTCTTGGATCTGTAATTTTAAGTCTTTCATAAGAGTTGGGAAATTTTCAGTGATAATTTCCTCCATTAGTTTTTCTCCTCCTTTTCCCTTCTCTTTCCTTCTGGGATACCCAAAACATGTATATTTTTGTGCTTCATGTTGTCTTTCAATTCCCTGAATCCCTGCTCATATTTTTCCTTTTTTTCCATATATTTTCTTTTTCTTGCCGGATTTCAGATGTTCCGTCCTCAAGTTCACTAATCTTATGTTCTGTCTCTTGAAATCTACCATTGTAGGTTTCCATTGTTTTTTTTTCATCTCTTCTACCTTGCCTTTCATTCCCATAAGTTCTGTGATTTGTTTTTTCAGACTTACAATTTCTTCTTTTTGTTCATTCCTTGCCTTCTTTATATCCTCCCTCAATTCATTGATTTGGTTTTTGATGAAGTTTTCCATGTCTGTTCGTATATTCTGAATTAATTGTTTCAGCTCCTGTAGCTCATTTGAATTGTTGGTTTGTTCCTTTGACTGGGCCATATCTTCAATTTTCCTAGTGTGATTTGTTATTTCTTGCTGGCATCTAGATTTAATTACCTTAATTAGTTTATTCTGGAGATTGCTTTCACTTCTTTTACCTAGGGTTTTCTTGCTGGATGAATTTGCTGTCTATCTGTTCTTTTACATTCAGTTCAACTTTATCTGGACCTCTAACTTAAGTTTTGTTTAACAGAGGAGAATTTTTCAGTTCTTGTTTTCTTGTTTCTTTCTCTGCTTGTATGGTGCCTTTCCCCCACCACCCTTAGGAGGGTCTACTTAGATATTATAGACCCCAGCCAGATTTTCCCAGACCAAACTGGCCTCCTATTAGGAGGAAAGAGTCATCTGCATTGGTTTTCCCTGAGGGTGAGACCCAGCAGGTTGAAAGACTTTCCTGTGAAGTCTCTGGCCTCTGGTTTTCTTATCCTGCCCAGTATGTGGTGCTTGTCTGCCTGCAGGTCCCACCAGTATAAGATGATGCGGTCCTCTTAACTTTTGTGGACTCTCCCTGCTGGGGGCGTGGTGGAGACAGAGGAGAAGTTGTAGGCTGGTTTTAATGGCTTCGAATTACCAAGATCTGGTGTCTGAATTCCTTGAGGGAGGGATTCCACCTGAGTTGGGCTTCACCCCTCCCCTGGGGAAGGCACAGGCTCCAGACAAGCCCCCAAAAGAGCTCACTTCTGCCAATGCCTGGGGCAGTTGCAGCCTGAGAAGTCCTGCCGCTATATCCAAAGGCAGTCAAGCCTTTATAGAAACACAGCCACAAAAACCCTGTTTCCTTCTTTTTTTTTTCCTGCTTTTTCCATCAGCCCTGCCCCCTTGGTGCCAGGGCAAAAATGAGCAACCTCCACTTTGACCAGGTTCACCTAAGCTGGGGGCCTATTTTTAGTAGTCAGAACTTGTTAATTAATTCCACAATTGACATTTGATTGTGCTCAGTCCCTGCTGCTGGTAAAGTTCCTTTCTCCTCTGGGAAGCAGCCTGTGGGGGAGGGGCGCTGACCACCACAGCCTTGGGAACTCACGGTTCCGGGGAGGCTTGCAGCCAGTCCAGCTGGTCCAGACTGCGGTACGCTGTGTGTCTGGTCAATGACATGGCCTCAGGAGCTGTTGTGTACTGTTTCTGGTTATTTAGTAGTTGTTCTGGAGGACAAACTAAAATGCACACATTGTTAAGCCACCATCTTGACCCGGCACTGTGTATGTGCTCTTGCATATAAGTTAAAGCTTGTGAAATACTGAGTAATGAGGAATATATTCACAACATTGTATGTTTATAAGGGCACAGGTTCTGCCTTGTGCCACAGTTTAAATGTCTAAAGATATTTTATTTTGTAAGTCTACTTTCCATAATTGGGTGGTCTCAACTTTTATAGAGTCTCAGCTAGAGCCCTAGGTATTCTTTAGGGTTTACAGGAATACTATTAGTTGGGGCTTGGCATAACATGGCAATTACCAACATCTAGCTGAAGCTTGCATAAGAGTAATCTCCAGAATAGCCTCTCAACTCTATATGAAATCTCTTAGCCACTAACACCTTATTTTGTTATATTTCTTTTTGCCCTCTCGGTCAGGTTGGCATTGTCAATCCCACCATGTCAGGGCCAGGCTCATCCCTGGGAGTCATGTCCCATGTAGTGGGGAGGGTACTGATTTTATTTGCAGAGTTGGAATTAGAGAGAGAGAAGTCACATCTGAGCAGCCAAAGATATTCTCTGGAAGTAACTCTTAGACATGATTACAGGTAGGTTTAAGTTCTCTATTACAGATATAAATTTTATAAAACCAAGCCTCAAGATTAAGGCTTTATCCATTCTTGGTGGGAATGTAAAATGTTGCAACCACCCTGGAAGGCAGGTTGGCAGTTCTTCAGGAAGCTAAGTATAGAATTGCCATATGATGCAGCAATCCCATTACTAGGTAGATATTCAGAGGAACTGAAGGCAAGGACACAAAAGGACATTTGCACACCTGTGTTTATAGCAGTATTATATATGATTGCCATGAGATGGAAATAGCCCAAATGCCCATCAATGGAAGAGTACAAAAACAAGCTGTGGTTTAGATATACAATGGAATATTACACAACTATAAGACAGAATGAAGTCATGAAGCATGTAACAATGTGGATGGACCTTGAGGACATTATGCTGAGTGAAATTACCCAGAAACAAATGGACAAATGCGGTATGGTCTCACTGATATGAACTAACATTAATGAGCGGACTTGGAAAATTTCAGTTAAGAACACAGGTTATAGGGATTGAGAAAACTTTCTCGACCAAAAGGGGGAAGAGTAAAATGAGACAACGTGTCAATGGCTGAGAGATTCCAAACAGAGTCAAGAGGTTATCCTGGAGGTTATTCTTACGCATTAAGTAGATATCACCTTGTTAGTCAAGATGTAATGGAGAGGCTGGAGGGAACTGCCTGAAAATGTAGAGCTGTGTTCCAGTAGCCATGTTTCTTGAAGATGATTGTATAATGATATAGTGTTCGCAGTGTGACTATATGATTGTGAAAACCTTGTGTCTGATGCTCCTTTTATCTACCTTGTCAACAGATGAGTAGAACATATGGAATAAAAATAAATAATAGGGGGAACAAATGTTAAAATTAATTTAGTTTGAAATTTAGTGAACAATGAAAGGGAGGGTTAAGGGGTATGGTATGTATAAATTTTTTTTCTGTTTTCATTTTATTTCTTTTTCTGAATTGATGCAAATGTTCCAAGAAATGATCATGATGATGAATATGCAACTATGTGATGATATTGTGAAGTACTGATTATATATGTAGCATGGAATGATCAAAATAAGAATGTTTGCATTTGTTTGGTATTTTTTGTTATTTAAAAAAAAGAACATAGGTTATTAGGAGATAGAAACAGGGTAACAATTGGGCATTTGGTTCTGAAGAAATACAGATTGTGCAACAGGACTGACTGTAAAAATTCAGATATGGGCAGCACAATACTACCTGATTGTAGCACAGTAATGTAAGTACACTGAATGAAGCTGAATGTGGGTATGATTGAGAGAAAAGGGCTGGAGGCACGTGTGAAACCAGAAGGAACGATAGAGGATTAAGACTGGGATGGTATAATTTAGGAATGCCTAGAGTGGACAATGAGGGTGATTAAATGTACAAATTAAAAAATGTTTTTGAATGAGGGAGAACGAATGAATGTCAACATTGCAGGGTGTTGAAAATGGATGTTATATAGGAAAGAGAACAATCAGGGCATGTTAGGATCTACAGTCAACAGTAACATTGTAATATGCTTCCACTGAATGTAACAAAGGCATTATGCCCAAACTAAATGTCAACAGGTGAGGGGGTAGTATGGGGAAAGGGTATGGATTCTTTGTGGAAGAAAGGAAATGTCTTCACATAGACTATGGTGGCAAAGGCATGTCTATTTACTCATTCTGTGATGTGCAAATAAAACTGTTTAAAAATGAACAGAGGGGGCAGGCCATGGTGGCTCAGCAGGCAGAATTCTCACCTGCCAAACCAGACACCCGGATTTGATTCCCAGTGCCTGCCCATGAAAAAAAAAAAAATGAACAGAGAGGAATAAGTGCTAGAGAAAATGCAGAAAAAGAGATGTTCCTATTCATTGCTAGTAGGGAAACTGAGAGATGCAGCCCCTCTGGAGGGCAGCATTGTGGTTCCAAAGGAGGCTATGGTTGGGGGTTGCTCAGTATATATCTGGAGGAACTGAGTGTGAGGACATGAATGGACATTTGCCTAAGGGTACGAAGACTGAGGAATGGAAGGGGGAACTGTGGTATATACATACCAGGGAATACTGAGTGGCTGCAAGAAATAATGAAGTTGTGAGGCATCCAACTAGGTGAATGAAACTTAAGAACTGTATGTTGAATGAAATGTCAGAAACAAAAAGACAAATACTATCATGCCTCACTCTTATGGACTAACTATAATAAAAAAACTCAGCGAACTGAAGTTGAGAGCATGGGGTTATCAGGTTGGGGCCTATTGTGAAGGGTCCTAAATTGTAAGCTCTTATAGAAGTCACACATATTCAGGAGTTGCAACTGTTATTTCTAGATTCTGAGACACTGAACTTTTGTACATAATCTGGTCATTCCCAGAAACTTTGGGTATTTATGTGACACCTGACTCAGAGTTAGAGCACTGCAGTTATGAAAGCCAGCAGTATATACAGGAACTGTTTAAAAAGCTGAAAGAGGGATCAGACTTCAACTAGAGATACAAAAGAAGCCGATCTGGATAGGACTCAGGTAGATCAGAATCCAGGGTAAAGGATGATATCATCCATATATTAAAACATCAACTTCTGTGTAAGACCAAAGGGAAAGATGTTTAGTTAGTGCAAAATTTATATTTTGCATAGTATATTACTTAATTTAACTTGTATGGCCAATTTAGTTGAACAACATATTTACATGGAATCTTGAATAGGTCATGAGATCTTGTTGGTTTGTCCAGGTTAGTGTAATACCCCAATATATCACAGAGTAATTTGGGCAGTGAATAAAGAAATATTTGCAAAGTCCACTTAGAGGACTGGGGAGAAAGGAGGAATTATTCAACTTGTCCATTTGGAGAAATTCTGATATTCTCACAAGCAGTGGGGACAACCAACTAAACAGGCTGAGCCCTCAATCTTGGGGCGTGCCCCTATGAGGCTTATTCCTGCAAAGGATAGGCTAAGCTTACTGAAAATTATGCCTAAGAGTTACCCCCAGAGAACCTCTTTTGTTGCTCAGATGTGGCATCTCTCTCTAAGCCAACTTGGCAGGTGAACTCACTGCCTTCCCCCCTAGGTTGAACATGACTCCGAGGGGTGTAAATCTCCCTAACAACATGGGACAGAGCTCCCACCATTCACTGGGACCTGGCATTATGGGATTGGGAAAGCCCTCTTGATCAAAATGGGGAAGAGAGAAATGAGACAAAATAAAGATTCAGTGACTCAGAGATTTCAAACAGAGTCAAGAGGTTTTCCTGGTGGTTATTCTTATGCATTATATAGATATCCCTCTTTCATTTATGGTGTATTGGAGGAAAGGACCTGAAACTGTTGAGCTGTGTTCCAGTAGCCTAGATTCTTTTTTTTTTCTTTTTTTTTGCATGTGCAGGCACCGGAAATCAAACCTGGGTCTCCAGCATGGCAGGCAACAACTCTCCCTGCTGAGACATCATAGCCCGCCCTAGTCTTGATTCTTGAAGATGATTGTATAAAGATATAAATATTACAGTGTGACTGTGTGATTGAGAAAACCTTGTGTCTGATGCTCCTTTTATCCAGGTTATGGACAGATGAGTGAAAAAATATGGATAATAAATAAATAAATAATAAGGGAGATAGGTAAAATAAATTGGTTGGATGGAAATACAAGTGGTCAATGAGAGGGAGGAGTAAGGGGTATGGGATGTATGAGTTTTTCTTTTTTCTTTTTCTTTTTTCCTGGAGTGATGCAAGTGTTCTAAAAATGATCGTGGTGATGAATACACAACTATGTGATGATATTGTGAGCCATTGGTTGTATACTATGTATGCTCTGCATATGTGTAAAGATTTGCTAATAAAAATATTCTTAAAAATAAAAGTTTAAGGCCTTTGCCTATTAATTTGGGGGCCCCTATTCTTTGAGAGAGTTTTAGGGATTTCCCAAGTGGGAAAGTTTAATATTTCCATATTTCCCCTCCAGTCTCTTAAGAGACCTTGTCAATACTTTTTATTTTTTTATTTTACTTGTTAGACATACCAACACACAAACACAAACATTCTTACCATATGACCATTTCATTCTACATATATAATCAGTAATTCACAATATCATCACATAGTTGTATATTCATCATCACGATCATTTCTTAGAACATTTGCATCAATTCAGAAAAAGAAATAAAAGGAAAACAGAAAAAAATTCATACATACCATACCCCTAACCCCTCCCTTTCATTGATCACTAGCATTTCATCTACCCAATTTATTTTAACATTTGTTCCCCCTATTATTTATTTATTTTTATCCATATGTTTTACTCATCTTTCGATACGGTAGATAAAAGAAGCATCAGACACAAGGTTTTCACAATCACACAGTCACATTGTGAAAGCTATATCATTATACCATCATCTTCAAGAAACATGGCTACGGGAACACAGCTCTACATTTTAACAGTTCCCTCCAGCCTCTCCATTAGTTCTTGACTAACAAGATGATATCTATTTAATGTGTAAGAATAACCTCCAGGATGACCTCTCGACTCTGTTTGGAATCTCTCAGCCATTGACATTTTATTTTGTCTCATTTCACTCTCCCCCCTTTTGATTGAGAAGGTTTTCTCAATCCATTGATGCTGAGTTCCAGCTCATGCTAGGATTTCTGTCCCACGTTGCCAGGAAGGTCCAAAACCCTGGGAATGATGTCCCACGTAGAGAGGGGAAGGGCAGTGAATTTGCTTGTTGTGTTGGCTGAGAGAGAGGCCACATCTGAGCAAGAAAAGAGGTTCTCTCGGTGGTGACTCTTAGGCTTAATTTTAAGTAAGCTTACTCTATCCTTTGCAGGGATAAGTTTCATATGAACAAACCCCGGGATTGGAAGCTCAGCCTATTGCTTTGGTTGTCCCCACTGCTTGTGAGAATATCAAGAATTCTCCACTTGAGGAAGTTGAATTTCCCCCCTTTTTCATCATCCCCCCAGCGGACTTTGCAAATACTTTTTTATTCACTGTTCAAATCACTCTGGGATTTATTGGGGCATCATTCTGGACAAAACTATAAAATTTCATGTCCTACTCAAGGTTCCATGTACAATGGTGTTCAATTAAGCTGTCCACAAAGTGATAATAGGAAAGCACTAGGTAAAATATAAATTTTATATCAAATAAATATTTTTTTTTGTTTTAGTCTCACATATAAGCTAAAGTTTTAAAATATTAATTACCTTCTATTTTCAACACCCTGCAGTACTGGCATTTCTTTTTTCTGCCTCATGGAAAACATTTTTAAATGTGTACATTTAGTCACTATCATTATACATTCTAGGCATTCCTAGATGAGTCTTTATCATCTATCTTTCCTTCTGATTTCATTTCTGCCCCCAAGCCTCCTCCATCTATCATTCTCACATTCAGCTTCATTTAGTGTTCTAAGTATTGTATTACAGTTAGTTAGTATTGTGCTATCCTTTTCTGAATTTTTACAATCAGTCCTGTTGCACAATCTGTATCCATCCCTTCAGCTTCAATTACCCAATATCCTACCCTATTTCTATCTCCTGATGGTCTCTGTTACCAATTGAAGTTTTCCAAGTTCATGGACTAATGTCAGTTCATAGCAGTGAGACCATACATTATTTGTCCTTTTGTTTCTGGCTAATCTCACTCAGCATAATGTCCTTAAGGTCCATCCATGTTGTTACATTCTTCATAACTTTATTCTGTCTTACAACTGCATAATATTCTATCATATGTATATACTACAGCTTGTTTAGCCACTTGTCTGTTGATGGACATTTAGGCTCTTTCCATCTCTTCACAATTGTAAATAATGCTGCTATAAATATATTAGTGTGCAAATGTCTGCTTGTGTTCTCACCCTCATGTCCTCTGAGCATTTACCTAGCAATTGCATTGCCAGGTCATATGGCAATTCTATACTTAGCGTCCTGAGGACCCGCCAAACTGCCTTCCACAGTGGTTGTACCATTTGACATTGTCACCAACAGTCAGATAAATGTGCCTCTTTCTCCACATTCTCTCCAGCACTTGTCATTTTCTGTTTTGCTGATAATGGCCATTCTGGTGGGTGTGAGTTGATATCTCATTGGGGTTTTGATTTGCATTTCTCTAATAGCCAGTGAAGTTGAGCATCTTTTCATGTCCCTTTTGACCATTTGTATTTCCTCTTCTGAGAAGTGTCTGTTCATGTCTTTTGTCCGTTTTGTAATTGAGTTGTCTATCTTTTCGTTGTTGAATTGAACAATCTCTTTATATGTTCTGTATACTAGACCTTTATTTGATATATCATTTCCAAATATTGTCTCCCATTGAGTAGGATGTCTTTTTACTTTCTTGACGAAGTTCTTTGATGCACAAAAGTGTTTAATATTGAGGAGTTCCCATTTATTTATTTATTTATTCAAAGTTCATGCTTTGGGTGTAAGGTCTAGGAAACCACAAACTATTATAAGATTTACAAGATATTTCCCTAAATTTTCTTCTAACAGTTTTATGGTCTTAGATCTAATGTTTAGGTCTTTGATCCATTTTGAGTTAATTTTTGTATAGGGTGTGAGATATGGATCCTCTTTCATTCTTTTGCATGTGAATATCCAGTTCTCTAGGCACCATTTATTGATGAGACTTTTCGGTCCCAGGTGAATTGGCTTGACTGCCTTATCAAAGATCAATTGTCCATAGACGAGAGGGTCTATATCTGAACAATCTATTCGATTTCATTGGTCAGCATATCTATCTTTATGCCAGTACTTTGCTGTTTTGACCACTGTAGCTTCATAATATGCCTTAAAGCCAGGTAGCATGAGGCCTCCAACTTCATTTTTCTTTCTCAGGATATTTTTAGCTATTCAGGGCACCCTGCCCTTCCAGTTAAATTTGGTTATTGGTTTTTTATCTCTGAAAAGTAAGTTTTTGAGATTTTAATTGGTATTGCATTGAATCTGCAAATCAACTTAGGTAGAATTGACATCTTAACTATATTTAATCTTCCAATCCATGAACACAGTGTGCCCTTCCATTTATTTAGGTCTTCTGTGATTTCTTTTAACAATTTCTTGTAGTTTTCTTTGTAAAGGTCTTTTGTCTCTTTAGTTAAATTTATTCCTAAATATTTTAATCTTTTGCTTGCAATTGTAAATGGAATTTTTCTTGATTTCCCCCTCAGATCATTCATTACTAGTGTATAGAAACACTACAGATTTTTGAGTGTTGATCTTGTAACCTGCCACTTTGCTGTACTCATTTATTAGTTCTAGTAGTTTTGCTGTGAATTTTGGGGGGTTTTCCATATATAGTATCATATCATCTGTGAACAGTGAAAGTTTTACTTCTTTCTTTCCAATTTTGATGCCTTGCATTTCTTTTCCTTGTCTAATTGCTCTGGCTAGAACTTCCAACACAATCTTGGATAACAATGGTGATAGCGTACATCCTTGTCTTGTTCCTGATCTTAGGGGGAAAGTTTTCAGTTTTTCCCATTGAGGGTGATGTTAGCTGTGGGTTTTTCATATATTCCCTTTATCATGTTGAGGAAGTTCCTTCTATTCCTATCCTTTGAAGTGTTTTCAACAGGAAGGATGCTCAATTTTGTCAAATGCCTTTTCTGCATTGATCAAGATGATCGTGTGGTTTTTCTGCTTTGATTTGTTGATATGGTGTCTTACATTAATTAATTTTCTTATGTTGAGCTATCCTTGCATTCTTGTGGTGAATCCTATTTGATCATGGTGTATAATTCTTTTAATGTGCTGCTGGATTCGATTTGCAAGAATTTTGTTGAGGATGTTTGTATCTATATTCATTAGAGAGATTGGTCTGTGATTTGTCTTCTTGTAATATCTTTGTCTGGCTTTGGTATGAGGGTGACGTTGGCTTCATAGAATGAGTTAGATAACCTTCCCTCCTCTTCAATTTTTTTGAAGAGTTTGAGCAGGATTTGTACTAATTATTTCTTGAATGTTTGGTAGAATTCACATGTGAAACAATCTGGTCCTGGACTTTTCTTTTTGGGGAGCTTCTTAATGACTGATTCAATTTCTTTACTTGTGATTGCTTTGTTGAGGTCGTCTATTTCTTCTAGAGTCAATGTTAGTTGTTCATGCCCTTCTAGGAAGTTGTCCATTTCATCCACATTGTTGAGTTTATTAGCATAAAGTTGTTCATTGTACCCTCTCATTACTTCCTTTATTTCTGTGGGGTCATTGGTTATGTGTCCTCTTCCATTTCTGATTTTATTTATTTGCATCCTCTCTCTTCTTCTTTTTATCAACCTCACTAAGGGTCCATCAATCTTATTGATTTTCTCATAGAACCAATTTCTGGTTTTGTTGATTTTCTGATTGTTTTCATGTTCTCAATTTCATTTATTTGTGCTCTAATCATCACTATTTCTTTCCTTTTGTTTGCTTTGGGGTTAGTTTGCTGTTCTTTCTCTAGTTCTTCCAAGTGGACTGTTAATTCCTCGATTTTTGCTGTTTCTTCTTTTTTTGATATGGATATTTAGGGCAATAAATTTTCCTCTTAGCTCTGCCTTTGCTGCATCCCACAAATTTTGATATGTTGTGTTTTCATTTTCATTTGCCTCGATATATCTACTGATTTGTCTTGTAATTTCTTCTTTGACCCACTGGTTGTTTAAGAGTTTGTTGTTGAGCCTCCATATATTTGTGCATTTTCTGGCAGTCTGCCCACTATTGATTTCCAACTTCATTCCTTTATGATCTGAGAAAGTGTTTTGTATGATTTCAATCTTTTTAAATTTATTGAGACTTGCTTTGTCTCAATAAAGCTACTGGAACACACTCAGCACTTTCAGGCACTTCCCTCTAGCCACTGCAATATACCATAAATTAAAAAGGGATATTTATATAATTTATAAGAATAACCTCTCAACTCTGTTTGAAATCTCTGTCACTGACACTTTATTTTGTCTCATTTCTCTCTTACCCTTTTGGTCTAGAAGGCTTTCTCATTTCAATAATGCCAGGTCCCGGCTCATCCCTTGGAGTCAGGTCCCATGTTGCCAGGGAGATTTGCACTCCCCAGGAGTTATGTCCCATGTAGGGGGGAAGTCAGTGAGTTCACCTGCCAAGTTGGCTTAGAGAGAGAGGCCACATCTGAGCAACAAAAGAGGCTATCTGGTGGTGACTCTTAGGTATAATTATCAGTAAGCTTAGCCTCTCCTTTGTAGGAATAAGCCTCACAGGGGCAAGCCCCAAGATTGAGGGCTCAGCCTATTGAGTTCATTGTCCCCATTGCTTGTGAGAATCAGGAATTCCCCAGATGGGGAATTTGAATGTTTCCTCCTTTCTCCCCAGTACCCCAAGGGGACTTTGCCAATACGCTTTCATCCTCTGCCCAAATTACTCTGGGATATATTGGGGCATCACACTAACCTGTACAAACCAACAAGATCTCACGCCCTATTCAAGATTTGATGTAATTACAGTGTTCAAGTAAGCTGACCATACAAATTAAATTAAATAATGTGCTACCAAAAATATAAATTTTCCATCAAATAGACATTTCTCCTTTTGATCTCATACAAAGCTTAAAGTTTGAAAATATGGGCCATATCATCCTTTACCAAGCACACCACAGTAAATTTTTGAACTTTTTCATTACTTCAAAAAAATAAAAATAAAATAAAAAGTACACCCAAAACATTCCATACCCCTTATCCCCCATTATTTATTTATTTATCATCTTTATATTCTTATTCATCTCTTCATACACTGGAAAAAAGGAGTGTCAGTCACAGGGTTTTCACAATAACATGGTCACATCCTGAAAGGTAGATAATTATCCAATCATCTTCAAGAATCTAGGCTACTGGAACACAGTGCAGTGGTTTCAGGTACTTCCTTCTAGCCACTCCAATACACTATAAACTAAAAAGGGATATCTATATAAGGCATAAGAATAACCTCTCAAGTCTGTTTAAAATCTCTCAACCATTGAAACTTTATCTTGTCTCTATTTTCTCTTCCCCCTTTTGGCCAAGAAGGCTTTCTCAATTCCATAATGCTAGGTCCTAGTGAATCCCGGGAGTTCTGTTCCATGTTGCCAGGGAGATTTACACTCCTGGGAGTCAAGACCCATGTAGCAGGGGGCAAGCAGTGAATTCACCTGCTTAGTTGGTTTAGAGAGAGAAGCCACATCTGAGCAACAAAAGATGCTCCCTGGGGGTGACTCTTAAGAATAATTATAAGTAGGTTTAGCTTCTCCCTTGCAGGAATAAGTTTCATAAAGGCAAGCCCCCATGATCAAGGGCTTGGCCTATTAAATTGGTAGTCTGCAATGCTTGAGAGAATGTCAGGAATTCCCCAAGAGGGGAAGTTTAATATTTCCACATTTTTCCCCAGTCCCTCAAAGGTACTTTGCAAATATTTTATTTTCTGACCAGATTACTTTGGGATGCATTGCAACATTACACTCTCATCAAGATCTCTCTCCCTATTCATTCCATGTAATTATTGTGTTCACAGAAACTGACCATACAAGTTAAATTAGATAGTGTGCTACAGAAAATATGTTTTGCATCAAATAAAAGTCTCTTCCTTTGGTCTCACAGAGAGAGAAGATGAAGTTTGAAAACACGGTCAATATCATCCTTTAGCCATTAGTCTAACTTGCCTTACTCCTGACCAGATCTGCTTCATTTATATCTGTAATTGAAAACTGATCTCATTTTCAGCTTTTTTTAAACAGTTGTTATATGGGGTAATGCTGGCTTTCATAGCTGCAGAACTCTACCTCTGAGTCTCAGGTGTCACACAGACACCCAAAGTTCCCGGGGACAATCAGGTTATACACAAAGAGCCTCTGTTGTAACAGTTACAACTCAGCTACAACTCAGGAATAGATGTGACTGCTCTAAGTACTAACAGTCTAGGAACTTTTACAATAAGCCTTCCCCTGATAACCTATGCTTTCAAATTCAATTCTCAGAGTTAACTCATTAAAATTAGTCCATATTAGGGAAGCATTATAATATTTACCTCTCCATTTCTGGCATATTTCACACAACATATTGTCCTCAAGTTTGATTTATCTAGTAGCATGCCTCACAACTTCATTCCTTCTTGTAGCCACTCCACTCAGTATTCCATTGTATGTATACCCCACAGTTCACCTTTCTATTCATCAGTCGATGTACTCTTAAGCCACCTCCATCCATTGCAATTTGTGAATACTGCTGCCATAATCACCAGTGTGCAAATGTCCGTTTGTGTCCCTGTTTTCAGTTATTCCAAGTTTATGCCTAATAACAGGGTTGGAGGGTCATATGGCAACCCTATCCTTAGCCTCCTGCAGAACCACTACACTGCCTACCAGAGGGGCTGCACCTCTGACTTCCCTACAAACAGTGAATGGGTACATCTCTTTCTCCACATTTTCTCCAGCACTTGTATCTTTTGTTTATTTTATTTTTTCTTTTTTATTAATTTTTTAATTTTTTAAAAATATAACAACAAACAAAGGCAACCACTCTTAAGACATAATCATTCCATTCTACATATAGAATCAGTAAATCACAATATCATTACATAGTTGCATATTCATCATCATTATCATTCCTTAGAACATTTGCATCAATTCAGAAAAAGAAATAAAAAGACAACAGAAAAAAATTCATACATACCATACTCCTTACCCCTCCCTTTCATTGGTCACTAGCATTTCAATTTACTAAATTTATTTTAACACTTGTTCCCCCTATTACTTGTTTTTATTCTGTATGTTTTATTCATCTGTTGATGAGGTAGATAAGAGAAGCATCAGACACAAGGTTTTCACAATCACATAGTCACATTGTGAAAGCTATATCATTATACAATCATCATCAAGAAACATGGCTACTGGAACACAACTCTACATTTTCAGGGAGCTCTCTTCAGCCTCTCCACTACATCTTGATTAACAAGATGATATCTATTTAATGTGTAAGAATAACCTCCAGGATAACCTCTCGACTCTGTTGGGAATCTCTCAGCCATTGACACTTTATTTTGTCTCATTTCTCTCTTCCCCCTTTTGGTCGAGAAGGTTTTCTCAATCCCTTGATGTTGAGTCCTAGCTCATTCTAGGATTTCTGTCCCACGTTGCCAGGAAGGTCCAAAACCCTGGGAGTCATGTCCCACATGGAGAGGAGAAGGGTGGTGAGTTTGCTTGTTGTGTTGACTGACACAGAGAGGCCACATCTGAACAACAAAAGAGGTTCTCTTGGAAGTGACTGTCAGGCCTAAATTTAAGTAGGCTTACCTATCCTTTGCAGGGTTAAGTTTCATATGAAAAAACTCAAGATTGGAGGCTCAGCCTATTGCTTTGGTTGTCCCTACTGCTTGTGAGTATATCAAGAATTCTGCACTTGGGGAAGTTGAAATTTCCCCCTTTCTCACAATTTCCCCAAGGGGACTTTGCAAATACTTCTTTATTCACTGTTCAAATCACTCTGAGATTTATTGAGGCATCACTCTGGACAAACTTACAAAATCTTATGCCCTACTCAAGGTTCCATGTACTTATGGTGCTCAATTAAGCTGTCCACATAAGTTATATTAGGAACTGCACTAGTCAAAATAAAAATTTTGTACCTGTTCTAGTTTGCTAGCTGCCGGAATGCAACACACCAGAGACAGATTGGCTTTTAATAAAAGGGGATTTATTTTGTTGGTTCTCCAGAGGAAAGGAAGCTAACTTTCCACTGAGGTTCTTTCTTATCTGGGAAGGCACAGGATGGTCTCTACTGGCCTTCTCTCCAGGCCTCTGTGTTCCAACAACTTTCCCCAGGGTGATTTTTTTCTGCATCTCCAAAGGCCTGGGCTGAGCTGCGAGTGCTGAGATGAGGTATGCTGAGCTGCTTGGGCTGTGCTTCGTTCTGCTCTCTCATTTATGCACCAGCCAATTAAGTCAAACATCATTCATTGCAGCAGGCATGCCTCCTAGCAGACTGCAGATGTAATCAGCAACAGATGAGGTTCATGTACCATTGGCTCATGTCCACAGTAACAGAACTAGGTACGTTCACCTGGCCAAGTTGACAACTGAATCTAACTACCACAGTACCAAATGTACATTTTTTGCTTTAGTTTCACACACAAGTTAAAATTTTAAAATATTAATTACCATCTATTTTCAACACCCTGCAGTATTGATACTCCTTTGTTCTTCCTCATGCAAAAACATTTTTGAATTTGTACATTTAGTCACTATCATTCTATGCTCTAGGCATTCCTGGATTATACCATCTCAGTCTTTATCATATATCTTTCCTCCTGAATTCATTTGTGCCCCCAGGCCTCCTCCCTCTATCATTCCACATTCGGCTTCATTCAGTGTTCTAACATTATTGTATTACAGTTAGGTCGTATTGTGCTATCCATTTCTGAATTTTTACAATCAGTCCTGTTGCACTATCTATATCCCTTCAGCTCCAATTACCCAATATCTTACCCTATTTCTATCTACTGATGATCTCTATTACCAACTGAAATTTTCCAAGTTTGTTCGCTAATATCAGTTCATATCAGTGAGACCATGCAGTATTTGTCCTTTTGCTCCTGGCTAATTTCACTCAGCATAATGTTCTTAAGGTCCATTCATGTTGTTATATAATTCATAACTTTATTCTGTCTTACAGCTGCATAATATTCCATCGTATGTATATACCACAGCTTGTTTAGCCACTCGTCTGTTGATGGACAGTTAGGCTGTTTCCATCTCTTCATAATTGTAAATAATGCTGCTATAAACATTGACGTGCAAAAGTCTGCTTGTGTCCTCACCCTCGTGTCCTCTGAGTAGTTACCTAGCAATGGTATTGCCAGGTCATATGGCAATTCTATACTTAGCGTCCTGAGGACCCACCAAACTGCCTTCCACAGCGGTTGTACCATTTGACATTCCCACCAATGGTCGGATAAATGTGCCTCTTCTCCACATTCTCTCCAGCCCTTATCATTTTCTGTTTTATTGATAATGGCCATTCTGGTGGGTGTGAGATGATATCTCATTGTGGTTTTGACTTGCATTTCCCTAATAGCCAGTGAAATTCACCAACTTTTCATGTGCTTTTGGCCATTTGTATTTCCTCCTCTGAGAAGTGTCTCTTCAAGTCTTTTGCCCATTTTGTAATTGGGTTGTCTGTCTTTTTGTTGTTGAGTTGAACAACTTTTTATGTATTCTGGGTACTAGACCTTTATCTGATATATCATTTCCAAATATTGTCTCTCATTGTGGAGACTGTCTTTTTACTTTCTTGATGAAGTTCTTTGATGCACAAAAGTGTTTAATTTTGAGGAGTTCCCATTAATTTATTTCTTTCTACAATGCTCGTGCTTTGGTTGTAAGTTCTAGGAAACTGCCTCCTATTATAAGATTTATATTTCCCTACATTTTCTTCTAACAGTTTTATGGTCTTAGATCTAATGTTTAGATCTTTGATCCACTTTGACTTAATTTTTGTACAGGGTGTGAGATACAGATCCTCTTTCATTCTTTTGCATTTGGATATCCAGTTCTCTAGGCTCCATTTATTGAAGAGACTATTCTGTCCCAGGTGAGTTGGTTTGACTGCCTTATCAAAGATCAATTGTCCATAGATTAGAAGGTCTATATCTGAACACTCTATTCGATTCCATTGGTCAGTATATCTATCTTTATATCAGTACCATGCTGTTTTGACCACTGTGGCTTCATAATATGCCTTAAAGTCAGGTAGCATGAGACCTCTGACCCCATTTTTCTTTCTCAGGATACTTTTAGCTATTCAGCACACCCCACCCTGCCAGTTAAATTTGGTTTTTGATTTTTCTATTTATGAAAAGTTTTTGGGATTTTAAGTGGCATTGCATTGAATTTGTAAACCAATTTAGGTAGAATTGATATCTTAACTATATTTAGTCTTCCAATCCATGAACACAGTATGCCCTTTCATTTATTTAGGTTTTCTATGATTTCTTTTTTTTTATAAACTTTTTTATTAATTAAAAAACTTAACAAAAGAACATTAAAATATCATTCCATTCTACATATACAATCAGTAATTCTTAATATTATCACATAGTTGCATATTCATCATTTCTTAGAACATTTGCATCAATTTAGAAAAAGAAATAAAAAGACATCAGAAAAAGGAATAAAACGATAATAGAGAAAA